>JAJHZJ010000237.1:10096113-10216113 GCA_023548195.1 Bettongia penicillata ogilbyi | reverse complement strand
TTCTTCATTCCACAGATCCATTTGAATAATTTCTGAAATATAAGAGGAACTTACTCTTTCTCCTTTAGGACCTGCAGGTCCATGGGGTCCAATGGGGCCATCTGTACCCTAAAAAAGGAAAATGTAACAGAAATATAACTCAAAAGCTGATAAAAGCCATAGAGGTTTAGTAATTAAATGTTGCCTTAGGAACCATGGAGATATTTTGATGCTCCTCATCTTTTTCTTATGTTTTATTTCTTCAGATTAAACACTTTTCAGAGGTTTATGTGAATGGCATATTCCAATAAGGGTCAAAACCTCTGTTGACCATATTTACTCACATATCTTTTCTCCTCACATGTCACTCCTCTCCCATACTCCATTTTAAGGCAGAAATATAGGACTCCCCTGACCCCACACACATTATTTTCCTCTGGTGGGCTGCTTTGGTTGTCAGCAGCAGCTGGAGTTCCTCTGAAGGCTTGGCCAGAACATTTGGAAGAGAGTTGAACAACCTTATTTGCTGAAAGTCAAGTAAAGTGTGATTGTTAACAATGTTTCCCTGCCCAGATCAAACCTTCAGAGGATCTTTGGAGGAAGTGGGGTGAATGGAGAAGAGTGAAGAGGAGGAGGAGGAAAACAGGGTGAAGAGACGGAATTATTCCCCTGGCTATGATTCCTAAGGTTATCCTGTTAGCAGCAGCAGGCAGCTTGGACAACTCTCTGGCAGGATTCCCTTCTCGCCTCCCGTTCTAGTGGTAAAATAGCCACAAAAAGAAGTGGGAGTTACATGAATAAATACAGCATGTAGAAAGAAATACAGAGGTCTCAATGAAAAGAATGACAGTCTAAAGGCTATTTTATTTTGTTTTTAAAAAAATAACAAAAGGTTGGCCTTTCATACATTTTTTCCTTTCAGCTTCTAGAAATGCTACTGGGGGCTTCTGTTCTAATTGCTACTTCTAAAGAGACTGCTTAGGTTGCCAAGAGAATGTAAGTTTTATAAGGTCAGGGACTATTTAATTTCTATATCTGTATCCGAACCACCTAGCACAGCGAATGGCAGGTAGGAGACTCTTAAGAGATGCTGTTTGAGGGAAAAACATTGCTTGGGTAAGTGAGCTGCAAGGTTTATTTTTAAATATATGGAGTCTCAGGAAGGATTTTAGAGTCCTTTGTAGGCTGCATATTGGTAACATTGATGAAAAGGCAATCTGGATTTAAAAACCAGTCTTTAGAAACCCAATCCAATATATTTGTGATCACTCAATCTCAATCAGTTCTGCCTTTACCTCTAAAAACCATCCTCAAAACACTTCAAATACTAAAATCCAAGAAATGGAGGGAAAGGTGCTATTATGAAGCCAAGACAGGAGACAAGGCTACAGTAAATGGACATCTCATTTATAAAGAGGATTATCTAGTGCTCAGAAAGAAGCTCTCTCTCTCTCTCTCTCTCTCTCTCTCTCTCTCTCTCTCTCTCTCTCTCTCTCTCTCTCTCTGTATGTATGTATGTATGTATATATATATGTATATATATATATATATATATATATATATATATGAAATGTACATAAACAGAATGAGCAGTAAGTAATAACAAAGGCTACAATCAAATCTTCTTTTGTGCCATTGGAAAAATGGTCCCATGAAATTACACGAACTGACACAACAAAGTTGAGTTTACCAGCCCATTTGTAAAGTAAACAGAATTTGGACCTAAGTTTTAGTGCTAGAGATAAATCTTTTGGTAGTTCTAGACTTCATCCACAGAAAGCTGCAATTTCACTCCCCCAGTCCTCCCAGTGTGTTTGCTTCCCTCTTCCACTTCAATGCTAAAAACATTACTTATCATTTTACTCAAACAAACAGAGTGAAGAGATGTGTCCCAGAGCACCACAAACTCATGAGGAAGGCATGCAGAGGAAGACAAGGGACTCACCCGGGATCCTGGCTTTCCGTCTAAGCCAGATGCTCCCTGTATGGTTAGGTTGGAAGCATGGTTGGTGGGTGTAACACGGATGACAAGAACATGAAATTAGTAAGTAGAACTGATGAACAAATATAACAATTCAAACAACAGATTCTACGGCTATAGGGTTCTGAACTGATTACCACACTGCTACAACTTGTTAGTTAAAAAAAAACAACAACACACAACAATAAATGTCCCCCAGACCCTGACATTTTCATGACATTTCTATCCCACAAATCCTTATTTAAAGATCAGTCTAATGAGGTTTATAAAGTAGACTAAAGAGTCTACCAAAATAACCTATAATAACCATAAAGTTCTACCTAGGTGCCATTTGGATCATAACAGATGAGTTTTATATAGACTATAAAATTCACAGTATATTCACTTATTTTTAACAAATGGTCAATTTCATTTGTTTGAAGAAAAGCTTCATTTTTTTTTCCCTTTTGGAGGCAATCAGGGTTAAGTGACTTGCCCAAGGTCACACAGCTAGTAAGTGTCTGAGACCAGATTTAAACTCAGGTCCTCTTGATTTCAGGGCTGGCACCATCTAGATGTCCCAGGAAAAACTTCATTTAAAGAGCCAATTATTACATTTCATTATTCCAAAAGATGAAGGGGAACAAAATCTGCTTTTATGTGTTAGAATTTTGAGGGGAATGATAAAGGGGATGACTAGATCATGGATTTTGAACTGTCTGTAGGTAGCTTTTGAGGGGTCTGAGAATCTGCCTATTTGTATCTAATAGTGGCCATCTCTAGGGTCAAGAGTAGGGAGAAAGGAAAAAAAGGAGCAAAAATTTACATGATAATTTTGTTGCATATTTGAAAGGAAGAGCAAGTTGTGCCTTTGTAGATTTGCAGTTTCATGTGCAATTGTCTTTTTTATTTTACTGTTATGCAAATGGCTATTTTATTACATAAATTAAAAAAAAATTTAAAAAGAGAACTTGTTTGGGAAAAAATACATCTTTATTTTCACTAACTTTTAACTGAAATTTAGCATTTTCTTCAATTATTAAAAAAAATTATTCTGGAGTGCATAGGCTTCACCAACCTACCAAAGGGGACTTGGACAAAAACCACAAAACTCCTGCATTAAACTGAGATCCTCACTTTCCCCCTCTCCTCTTTTTCTAGTGGGGTTACAATGTATAACCTTGGTCAGGGGCTTGGATGACATCAGGTAGATTCTATCAGTCATGGGTTCACTGCTGAACCATCAGATGTTCACTTTATTTACCACTAGAGGGACTTCTTTGAACAAAGAATGTCTAACAAGCAAAATATCTAAATATGAGTCTTCTAAATCAAAATCATCCCTAAATAAAATACATATCAGAAATTGAATGGTAATTATGACAATTTCTTTCTTTGTTCTTTTAAAAAATGTATGTTTTCTTTGATCCTTGATTACCGTAAGGAACATTCAGCCTGGAATCAATTGGGTAGAATTTAAATTTGGAGCACTTGACAGATTTCCAATGCATGACATCGAAGCACTATTTTTGACTTGACGTGATGGTACATTTTAAAGGTTAAGATAGTTATGTATGCTCTTTTTACTCATATCATTGATGTGGCTAAGTATTTAAGAAAGATAAGGCACTGGTCTTATTCTTGGCTAGATTGCAGGTGAACTAACTTGCATTCCCATCTTATGCCTTCATATGTAGTTAGTAATGCAAAACTGAAGGGGAAAATCTGATTCTTGCTACAAACAGTACAGATGATGCTACCTACATACATATTTAAAAGTATCTGTTCTTACAAAAAATACCGATGGGTAATTCTACTTCTCCCACAGTGATGATAGGAAAATATCTCTTGTTTTTGTAGGCAAGTTGTTTGGGCCACTGCTTTGGAGCAGTAACTAGGCAAATTACTGCAGGCCTAGAACTTGAACTTACAGTTGACTGAAAGAAATTATTTTGGGAACTTAATTTAAAAAATGAAAATTCAAGCCAGTCACACACTTTTAAGACATATGGATGTTCTTTCCTAAGGACTATCATCATCTGGGATATTGACAAATTTGAGGAAAACTGGCAAAAAAATTTCAGGCAAGGAGATAGTCTAAACCTATCTGTAAGACTGAATTCTGGGAGAGATTAAATAAAAAACCATCAACTAAGAATTGTTTTTTTGGAGAGTTATTATTTGGATTTTTATTTGCAATATAATCCTAAATTGGAAGATTGTTTACATTTTTTACCAAATGTGATTAAAGCTTAGAGAGAGTTCCTTTTCTCTTATGGTAGTTATAGAGAGAAGGTTGGTATGAAGCTGGGGAAAGAGAAGGAGTCTAACTTTCATTGTTTGGAAAACTTATTTAAAAATCCCCTTCTTCAAGAGCTACCACCACCTTCTGGAATGGTATGTGAAAAACAAACAACATGAAACATTCAGAAGACAATAGGATTAATGTAGGGAGTCACACAGCATTGTCCTCACACCATGAACAATGACCAACTGCATGCCAGCCAACATTGGGGAGCTACAAAGTGTGGCATTGGGGAAGAAAAAGAACTTTCAGAAGTCTTTCAATCTACATTGAATATTTTTGTAGGAGCCATGCAAAACAATGAATGTGTTGGCTTTAAGAGGGAAGAGGGGGACATTTTCACTTGTATATGAGAGTTGGCATGTATGCAATTGAATGAGGTGGCAAAAGTAACAAAAAAAATGCAGACTGCGACTGAGTTCTGTTCCAAAAGATGATGTTTTCAACAACAGGAATATCGACAACATTCAAATGCTCCTGAGTAAACCAGAGTTAAAATAGAAAGACAAGTCTGAGATTTGCACTAAAAATTGAATAGTTTTCTTTACTTACTGGAAGACCAAGGGGTCCTCTGTCACCCTTTTGACCTGGGTCACCCTTCAATCCTTTAAGACCATTTAACCCTGGTTCACCCTAAATGCAAAAGTAAATGCCAATTTTGGTTGCTATTATGGGTGTTTAAAGCTGGGACAGAAGAGAGAGCCAGTCTTAGAAATGGCTGCAAATTGCAGTTTTAAGTAACAGCAGAGGCAAGCTAGAATTATCTTTTATCAATTCAATAGTTATTTATGGGTTTTTTGAAGGGGAGAGAGGATGATTATCAGTTAATTGAAATGTATGATAGAATAAAAGAACTGGAATTGTTGACATCATCTTCATAGAAGGAAAAAAAATCCTCCTGACTGAATTAATTTAAGAGTGGGATTACGTCCCTCCACTTTGCTCACATCTGGAAATGAAATATTTGTATCACACAGCTGTGGCAAAACGCACTGGTAAAAAACCAAAGGGGAAGGTGCTGGGGGAGTTTTTGTAACAAAAGCCCATTCTGCTGCAACGGCAAACTGAAATATGCAGGAGAGTCTTAAGAATGGATACTTTAAACCTTTAAGCACTTATATTCACCCAAAGAGGACGATGTCTGATGTTCTGAAATAATGCCATTTTGGAAGTCTGAGTCCACTGATTTCATCAAACAATGTTTACCTCAGATGTACAAATGCCTTCTTATGTAACTGAATCAAGATGGTAGAGACTAAGTCTCCAGAATGCCTATTTCCAGTTTCTACTTTACCATACTTAAAAAAGTTTTTAGAAAAATTTTTATCATTCATATGTCTAATATTAGAATAAAAAAGATAGAATGGAAGTTCAATGTGTGTCCTAAAAATCTTAGTGCAGCTTTAATACCTTTAAAGCTAAAGGTCTAATATGATAGCTTTAATTTCATATTTAATATAAATAATTTAATAAATGGAAAATAATGAATTAATCAATTATTAATTTAACATAGCTAGAGCTTTAATAACTCAAAACTGCACTAAGGCTTTTGGGACACCCCATATAAGTCATTGGTAGAACAAAAACTTATCAAAGAATCACAGAATTGGAAGTCATCTAATCCAACTCAAGAATTTTCTTCTACGACATCCCCCAAAAGAGATCATTTAGATTTTGTTTTAGGATCTTTAGTTAAGGCAAATTTGCTTCCTCCTGAAAAGGTTCATTCTGCTTTTCTGTTGTTCAGTCATTTCAGTCATGTCCAACTCCCTATGATTCCATTTGTGATTTTCTTGGCAAAGATGCTAGAGTGGTTTGCCATTTCCTTCTCCAGCTAATTTGAGAGATGAGGAAACTGAGTTAAACCGAGGTTATATGACTAGCCCTGAATCAGATAGCTGGTGTCTGAGGCTAGATTTGAACTCAGGTCTCCTGACTCCAGCATTGTACCACACTGATAAACATTTCAAATTATATTAATTTGCTGTGCTTGTTTTTTTTTTTTTTACATTGGGAGGGGGGAGATCAGAATTACCTAACGTTTCCATGAGATTAGAAAATGAAGATAAGATTTTTTTCACTAACAAGCAATCGACTACAGACAGCCCTGGCCCAAAGTTTTTGTGACTTTCATATGTAGACCAGGAAAAGTCTCAAAACATAAACCAGGAAGGTAATATTTCAGAATTATACCTACCATAGTGTCTCTCTGTATGGAAAAGTTTGCAGATGCCCTCCAAGAGAGGATAAGTTAGTTAAAGGATGGGGCAGTCCAAGGGGAGAAAAAAATATGCATTCTGTCCTCATGGCCCTCACTGGTTTAATTTCCCTTACATCCAAAAAGGTGGAATGCCTGTGTTCAGAAAACTCTGCAAAATAACAATTAATGAGAATCTAAAAAAACTCAGGTAGTCAGTCAGTGATCATCTAATTTCAATTTGAGCTCCATAGCCTTGTATATTTTTTAAATCATGAAATCATGTTATTGAGCTCATAATGACAAAGGCAATCTTTCTTCATGTGATATTATTCAGTAAAAAGCTTTGATTCATGAAAATTGGGAATTAAATGTGAAGATTTGACTATGAAAAATACCTAGTTTCAGAGGAACATCAAGTCTTAGTAATGCAAATAGAATCCACTGGAGATTAATCATGGATTGGTAGAGTAGTAAATGGAATCATAGCACTTTAAAGAGGGAAGGGATCTTAAATGATAAATTTTTCAGATGATAATTAAAAAAAATCCTTTTTATAATTGGGGACACTGAGGGCTAGAAGTGTTATGTCCAAACCTACAGGTAGAATTCAGGTCAACAGACTGTTTTCCAAGAAACCATCCAGGCTTATGAGATATTTCTTCACCATATTCCCAAGACAGCAAATGATCTGCTTCTGTATACCATTCATTAAGTCACTGTGCTCAGAATTTAAGTCTTGAATACCTTTCTCCCACCTTCGGAGCAGGCTCAGATGTTGGGTACTCTCACTCCTTGAAAAATGTCTCAGATACATTGTTTCCCTATGCAGTGCCTTAAGTCCAACCTCTAATCACCTCTCTCCCACACAAGTGCAAATAATGACCCACTTAGGTGGTACAGTGGATAGAGCACTGGGTCTGGAGTCAGAAAGACCTGAGTTAAAGTTCGGCTGCTGAATGAAGTCCAAGGCTCCTCACAAAGTGACATCACTCTCTCCACATTATCTTACATTTTTCCTCTCTCCTTATCTCACATCCACTCTTTCTCATACTCTGTACTCTAGCCAAACTTTAATACACACCAAACCCTAAGTATGGGCTATCCCTGGATTATCCTCCTTAACTTTCTTCCCTTGCTCCCCATTCCCCTGTATAAATCTTTCCCATCTTTCAAGACTTGATTCAATCTTGATTCTTTTCCTTGTCCTTTAAGGTTTTTTTAGGTTCCCCCTACCTTGAAATCATTTCTCCTTCCCTGGAGTTTCCATGGTATTTTTGAAACCTTTCATATGTACTTATTCTATACTAGTGTAAATTATACATATTTTTACATGTGGTAGTTTGGTGATACAGAGAATAGAAGACCTGAGTTCAAATACAGTTGTCTAACTTTGGGCAAGTCACCAAACCTCTGTCTGACTTAGTTTCTCACATTATACAATGATGGTAGCTAGATGGCTTAGTGGATAGATTCAGGAGACCTGAGTTCAAAGCTAGCCTCTGATATTTCCTAGTTGTATGACCCTGGGCAAGTCACTTAATCCTGTTTGCCTCAGTTCCCTCATCTGTCAAATGAGCTGGAGAAGGAAATGGCAAACTACTTCATTCTCTTTGCCAAGAAAACCTCAAATGGAGTCATGAAGAGCTTGGACATGGCTGAAAAATGACTGGAAAACAACCAAATGAGGATAATAATATCTACCTCCTGTTATAAAGCTCAAATGCAATAATATTTGTGATCCTGGCACATAGTAGGTACTTTGTAAATTCTTATTTCCTTCCTTCTTATTCTATATGTGTATATGTACACACACATAATATATATATATATGTGTATGTATATTATAGCTGTGTATTATATAGATTTTGTGTATATGCATGACTTGTCTCCTTAATTACACTGTAAGGTTATCAAGGGTAAGATGTGTTTTATCTTTTTTTTTTTAAATCTCCCTTGGTGCACAATGCTTCATATGCAGTACACACATAAATATTTCTTGAGTTGCTGAATATAACCATCATTACCATTTCTCTAGTTCTGAGAGGGAAAGAAGTTTCCCAGATCTACTTTTCTTCAGTTCAGTCTGGGTGCTCTCAAAGAAAGCAACAGTCTTCCAATAGGCTCTGGTTCTCTAAAGAGGTAGTCTTGGAGGCCAGGTTGGTATTAGGATGTTTTTTGATACCAACAATACCAACAATGCAGAAGTTTTTCCAACATTTCTCCTGGGCTGGGCAGATCTCTCTCTCTCTCTCTCTCTCTCTCTCTCTCTCTCTCTCCCTCTCTCTGTGTGTGTCTCTCTGTCTCTCTCTCTGTTTCTCTGTCTCTGTTTCTGTCTCTCTCTCTGTCTCCCTCTCTCTCTGTGTGTGTCTCTCTCTGTTTCTCTGTCTCTGTTTCTGTCTCTGACTCTCTCTCTCTCTCTGTCTCTCTCTGTCTCTCTCTGTTTCTTTGTCTCTGTTTCTGTCTCTGACTCTCTCTCTCTCTCTCTCTCTCTCCCTCTCCCTCTCTCTGTGTGTGTCTCTCTGTCTCTCTGTCTCTCTCTCTGTTTCTCTGTCTCTGTTTCTGTCTCTCTCTCTGTCTCCCTCTCTCTCTCTGTGTGTCTCTGTTTCTCTGTCTCTGTTTCTGTCTCTGACTCTCTCTCTCTCTGTCTCTCTCTGTCTCTCTCTGTTTCTCTGTCTCTGTTTCTGTCTCTGACTCTCTCTCTCTCTCTTTCTCTCTCTCTCTCTCCCCCTCTCTGTCTCTCTGTCTCTGTTTCTCTGTCTCTGTCTCTGTTTCTGTCTCTGACTCTCTCTCTCTCTCTGTCTCTCTCTGTTTCTCTCTCTCTGTTTCTGACTCTCTCTCTCTCTCTCTCTTTCTCTCTCATTCTCTCATGCCTATGGTTACTCTTTTACTCCTCTTCTGCCTGCTTTTTTTCTAGATCTTGAGACATCTGTGTAATTCCTTGCCTTTGCAAGGACTCACAGCATTCTTAGAAGCAAGTCTGTCTCTTTCATTAGATTTAGTTTCAGTTCTCAGTATTCCATAGAGAGGTGAGGCTCCCTGAGGGCACTGGAATTAATCATCTTCACACTGCCTTTCACTGCTAACATTCTAATGTTTTCTCTTAACAAAGACAAAGGGTAAAATGAAGTTATCTCTTTGGCAAAGCAGAAAGAGACATTACTGCTAAGCAGGGTTTCTAGGTGACTGTCTGGTTACACTCTCCATCTCAATGAATATAAAACATACGTGTAATCTCATCAATTGAGGTAGTTGGAATTTGAAAATGGCAGACACTAAAAGTTAAATGGAAATTTACGACTATGGTAATATATTCATAGGGTGATGGAATGAACGTTAGATTTGGAGACAGAGAATCTAGATTCAAATCCCTTCTCTAGTATAATTTATGTGGCGTTGGGCTAGTTATTTAAATTCTTTGGTCCTCAGTATCTTCATCTGTAAAAGAGGGTGTTAGATGATACTGAAACCCTTCTTAGCTCTAGATCAGTGAGCCTATATAAGGAAGCACATATTAATAACAGCCAGTGATTTTTAAAATGTAAGCTAAATTGGTTCTAAAGATAGCATAGTTACAAAGCAACACCTGGGATGGTCTGAAACTTTCATCAGCTCACTGCATGTTGGGTTGATTTTTATTATTTCAGTACCATTAATATGAGTTGTGCTTGGAAGAAATGCAAAAGAAGAAATCCATCTCTGGGTGATATCATTTAAATTTGCTGTGAGTCATTCTGCATCATAAGATTTAAACATCTGGATGCTTAAAGGCTTAAAGAATATCACTGGTATTTGACAAATGAATGAAACAGAGACAAACATGCTTGGGCCATGCTTCACAATGATGAACAAAGAAATTTCAATAGAAAGGAGCCAGACAGATATCTATTTGATTACCTTTGGCCCAGGAAGTCCATGGGGTCCCTGAAAGTAGAAAAGAAACCTCTGATAAAGAACTAGAACACTATTTGCCATTTGTAATCAGAAACAACTATTAAATATATATATAATATATACAATAGATGACAGTTAATATAAAAACAATATATAATATATTATACATAATATACATAAAGCAAAGTATAACAGCAACAAAGTGCTTGCTTAAGGATGTATGTGGGGGAAGAGGGTTGGATTAGATTTGAGATAACCCTATAATGTCTCTATCAGATCTTGAAATTCCATCACAGTAAGAAAATTACTTGTCAGTGGGGAAAATGTGTGTGGTTACAGAGAGGAATGAGGCAAATTTAAGAAAGTATTGTCTAGGAATTATTATTGCACATCTGTTTAATGACCTCAACATTAGAATGTACGTTCCTTGAGAACAGCGACTGGTGACTAGTCATTTCTATACCCCACAGTGCCTAACACTGTGCCTTACATATACTTCAATTATTTCAGTGAATTCAGCACCTCATTGATATGGATACTTTGTATAACAATGAGGATTTGGGACCATTCACTCCTTCTTAACCTTCTTGATTCTTGTTTGTGTTTTCCCATAAATCTATAATTTGATAACTATATATAATATAATATAACAACCTATAACCCCCAACATTGGAGAAAACTTCCTTTTAAATGAATGAATGAATGAATGAACGAAGCATTTATTAAGAAATTATTACATACAAACCACCGTGTTATTTGCTAGGGACACAAATAGAAAAGTGAAACACTCCCTGTCCCCAAGGAGCTCATATTCTAAAGGTGTAGACAACACACGTGGAAGATTTTAACTGCCAGTCAGATGGAACGGTCTCATTTTGTGACCATCGGGAGAGCACTTGGGTTGTCTATGAGTTGTCTCTCACTCTATATGTCTAACCAACCTCATTCATTTCTTCAATATCTCTCACAAAGCTTTTTAGATGCAAGTCATCACAGGTAATATGATGCCTACTCCACTGTCCTTTGGGTTGCCTGCAACAGTGATTTGGGGGGATTATGATTTTTCCAGGTTCTGTGATTATCTACTAGTACCAAGAGAAAACTAATGGGTGTTCTAAAAAATTGTGTGTGTGTGAATGTCTCAAAATCATTGGAAACACTGCACAACTTCCCAAATACAATCTAACTCGGTTCCTTTTCTTCTTTTCTGGCCCCACTTTCCATCCATCTTCAGTGCCTATCTAAGATATATGTACTGGAGAATGGATATTTTCCATTCCATTTTTTTTTCATAGAGTATTGCTTGTTCTCTTTTAATTATGTTTCCCACTAAAGAGGTCCTACGACATTCTGACACTTGATAACAAGCTAACAAGAACATGTAGAATACCTCACCATCTACAGGGAATTCTTCTTCCATTTGAACTCCAGAGGAACACTTTTGATGACAAAGTTATTTTGGAGGTTGCTTGTTTCTAGGACTTATTTGGTCCTAAGATATTCATGGTAGATACATGGTTGGTACAGGGTCTTTCAGGTAATTTGCTCTATCAAATCAAATTTCTTTCTGTACCCAATAGAAATAAACATAGGACTTATACCTCTTGGTTAATTGTGTAATTTAAAAGATATGTCTGAATTATAAAGATTTAGATAAAATCGCCTGCCTATTCTCTTCGCATGTCTTCTCCATGGATTTTTCTTCTTCAAGGTATATTTTTTTAATTCTTCACTGGGGCATTAAAAATGTTCACTTTTATTTTATATTCTCTTCTATTTACATTGCATATAGATTTCCCATTTTCCCTTATTTTAATCTCTACCAATTTTATGTCCTGAATTCTCATATTCACAATTTTTCACAATAAAAAATAATGCAAAGATTTCATAAAGATGGAAAAGAGGTCATTTAGGTTAGTTAGTTACTGATGTGTGCTTGATCACTTTTGGAGGAAAATACCGTTTGTGAATTTTTTTTACAATTGTTTGATATCTTTCCTTCTTTGAAAAATCAATCGATTAATAATTTCAAAATTGTATAACCTCCAGCATATCTTTCCTCTGGATGTGCATTGTCTGACTATGTCTTGTTTGCTAACTTATTTTTCTTAGTCACCATTTCTACCTTTTCAAATTGATTGATTACCAAGGTGTAATCAGGTGGTTGCTGAATTCAGTTTTGGTGGTTCCTTAGTTTTTGATAGTGAGACCAGGATGGTCGGCGTAGAAAATACTGGCATATCTGTTCCATTTTCCTTCTATTTGCTGTCCCCTTTCGATTTATCTGCTAAAATATTCAGTGTATAACCTGGCTTGCTTGAGTGTCACATAACTATATCCAAAGGCAATAAGAAAGATCATTCCTTGGTCATCTTACCCTAAAAGACTCGTGAAGAATATAAACAAAGACTATCATGAAGATAATTGAAATTTATACTTCAAAATTGATTGAGTTGCAGTAGCAGTAGAGGAATCCTATGAAGAACCTGACAAGATCTTTAATGCAAAGGTCAAGGGAGTGAAAATATGACAGAAAACATTGCTCAAAATTAAAAAAATAAAAAAGACCCAAGCTTCACACTTGCATATTATTAATACTTCCTTCAAGAAGGGACACATAAAAAGCACCCAATCATATAAAAAATGAAATTGTATCTAAACTGACTGGCTCCTTTGGTGAAAATAATTTCAGAATCAGCTGTCAGTGTTCAGCAAGGGCAAAGGTCAGAATAAATACTAAATGAGAAGAATAAAGATGAGATGTATTATAACACCTGAAATCTGGCCTATTATTACAAGCTCCTTACACTGAACAAAGGGGAAATGGGTAAAGACACTAACTCTGACTTATTATTTATTGTAGAAGTTTAACTAATGTAAAGCAGTCACTATAACGAGGAAGTCCAAAGAGTCTAGGAACTATTTCAAGGAATACTTGATCTTCTTTGCAGGTGAAGAGACACACGAGCCAAGGACAACACTAGTTTGGGCTACAGACTTATTATAGAAGAGTATGGTAGGTTCATGGTGGAATTGCCTTACACAAAAAAAACCAAACAAACAAAACAGGAAAATGTAAAGGGAGAGGGAACAAGTCTTACAATAATAAGGGCTCATTACATTTTTGTCGAACTATTGGAATGACTGAAAAATAACTTATTGAACACCTTCTGTGTACCAAGAATTGTGGTGTATCATTTACCTCTTTCTCTTAAGATCCTTACAGGTTGTCCCAAAAGCCTTAGTGCAATTTTAAGCTATTAAAACTTAAAATAATGGGGCAGCTAAGTGGTGCAGTGAATAGAGAACCAGCCCTGGAGTCAGGAGGACCTGAGTTCAAACGTGGCCTCAAACACTTGGTACTTACTAGTGGTGTGACCCAGGGCAAGTCACTTAGCACCAATTGGCTCAAAAAAAAAAAAAACAAAAACTCGACTTAAAACTATTAAAGCTTTAAACTAACACTAAAACTTTTTTTGGCCAGTGTGTGTGTGTGTGTGTGTGTGTGTGTGTGTGTGTGTGTGTGTGTGTGTGTGTGTGTGTGTGTGTAGGCACGCTCATGCACACGCATGCGCACGTGTGTGTCCTCTGATAGAATGGAATTCATAAGAACTGTTCAAAAGCTAAAAATTGTGGGATATTTTGTCAACAAGGGGATTGAGGCAGGTAAAAGGTCAGGTTGGGATGGTGTGGAGCATGTCAAAAAGACTGGAAGTCAGGAGTGGAAAGAAATCTAGAATGTTAGGCTTTCATGTACACACTAACAGATCTCTTAACCTGTAGGGAGAACTATTAATCCTTGTCCAAATCTCTGCCCCACTGGGGAAAAAAAGGAGAATTTGGGCAGAGAGGTGAATGCAGGCAAATAAATGCCTTCAATGACTCAGTGACGACCTATCACAGTATCAATTTGTCTAATAACTTACTAGAAAGATCTCACGAGTGAATAAATCCGACTGCAAAATAACACATTGTAGGGAAATTGATAAGAAATTCAGAGAGGTTAAGTAGGCATTTGAACAAAACTGTGCCTTTTAAACATTTTGGCTTTTAAAAAATTTCTCAAAGGACTCTATTTAGAAAATAGGAGGGGGTAAATGTAATGTTTGCATGTAAAATAAGAAAAATTTATCATGCAGTGAAATATTGCATGATTATGTGTGGCTTTTTATTTCAAAAATATGCTCACTTCGGACAGATGACTGATAAACAATTTTCTGAAACTTTATTGGTTTATCAGTTGTCTCCACCTTTAACTCAGCTAGGATGTATTTCACAAGAGCCTCTGCTAAGAATAGATAAACAGGATACAATATCATCTCATTTCCTTTTCTCTAAAGCTTTGGGAAGGAGTGTTGACGTGCCAACATCATAATCACTAGGTTTAATGGGCTAGTAACTGTAGTGCCCTAAGAAAGCATATGGAGGAGTCACCCACTGCAGAATGAAAGTGGTCACTTATGAGATCGAGTGATGGTGTCTGGCGGACTCACGACCTTTCAATCATTTTACCAGCCTTTTCTTTCTTTAGTCAAACATTTATTGAGCTTCTACTATGTTCCAGGCACTGAGTTAAGCACTGGAACACAGTAGAAAGGAAAAGGAACCACAGTTTATCACATAATAATATATATGGATATGGATACATGTACATACACATCATAATATATGTGTATATTTACATATCAACACATATATTTCCCCTCTTCTCCCAGAGATCTAGTTGTTCGACATTGCCAGCACACCTTTGGGTAGTATGTGTACATGTATAGATATAGAAATATAGTACATAGACTCATATATGCATAAAAATTTGTATATACACAACACATTCATTATACACACATATATACCTGTTTATATATGCATATACTGTGGTCACTTTTATGTATATGTGAGATCCAGCTGTTAAACGTTTACCAGCACATCCCTGGGTAGTGTGTGTGTGTGTGTGTGTATGTGTGTATGTGCATATATGTACGTTCATGCAGACAGATAGAGAGATAGCTATATATGTATATTTACATGTACAGTACAAATATGCATACATGTTTGTATTTATGTGTCTATACACACATATATACACATGTACATACATGTGTGTGTGTGTGTATATATATATGAAAGATCTTCTCTTTGGAGCAATAGTGGAGATAGATTTGATTTTTTTTTTATTGCCTGCCTTTCTCCAAACTACATATGAAGCCTATTTACAATAGAAAGCAATTGTGTTATATAAACCAACACCTTTCAGAAATATCACCTGTTGGCCAGAATTATACTAATGTTATCTCATTGAAGATGAGCAGAAGCCACCCTCAGGAGTGTGCTTCTAAATTGTTTAAGAGTTGAATCTCTGGAGAAACAACTTAGCCAGGACACATTTTTAAGTTTAATCTGCGTCATTAGCTCTTCTCCCTCACTTAAGAAAGTCTAGACTGTCAATTAAACACTCTATAAAGCCCAAATGTGTAGCTTTTGCTGATATCCTGAGGTATAAATTCTCACGGTGAAACCAACAATCAGCTTATCGAAGCAGCAGGACCTAGCTCCAGGAGACCCCTGAACCTACCTGTTGTCTCTTCCTAAGGATTTCACGTCCTTCAAAGTTAATAACTAAGTCAAACATTTGTTCGAGGAAAAGATACTGTCCTAAGTCTTGGTAGCTCAAAGCACCAGCTTAGTTTCTTTCTATATGTTTCTTGGTGAATAAAACAAACATGGCTGGCAATTCTCTCTGGTCAACAAGATGAGCCCAACTGTGTTCAGGCTCTCTCTAGTTATAACTCATAAATAAAGCATTAGTTGCTTAAGAAAAATAAAGACTTACCATTGGACCTGGTGGACCATGGGGGCCTGGTGGGCCTGGTGGGCCAATGATCTATATATTAAAAATAAAATGTGTTTATTTCTTTCAGATAAGTTAGACTGAATCACTCTAGGTTCACTGCTCTCATTATTAGAATAGGGAAAAGGGCCTTGCAGGAAAGTGATCCATTAAATTCTCTATGTTATAGATTCTTTCCATCAAATATCAATTGTTCCAAAAAAGGAAGCAACCAATTATTAAAAAAATCATAAATGCTACAGCTACTACTCTATTTCCAAATATTACAATGAGCAAAAGCATGGCTCTAGAGAAAACTGAAAGTATGTTCTGCCTTCAAAATTCTACCCACAAGTAATGATGGAAAGTCACTGATTTTTTTTCCTTGGAGTTAGACAGCCCTCTGAAAAATTACTTCCAACCTGTTCTCCTGAGACACCCATTGTACAAGGCTGACAGAAATTTCCTTTACAGTTTGACACACCAAGACATTAGTAGTTCCTACAGTTGTTAAACCATCTGGTGCAGGTCTGAGCTCAGTAAATGGAAGACCTGTTTTTCAATGTTTTATGGACAACCACAGGAATATAACCACAAGGAACTTACAGAGGGTCCCTGAGGCCCCGGTAAACCAGAGTCTCCTTTTTCTCCCTTCATGCCATTGGCACCCTATGAAGAATATGAAGAAAAATTCACTTTAGTGTCCATTACCCCCAAGTAACCAGTCCCACTTGGGTTAATAGCAATTGCTACTATGAAATGCTACAAAAATGGATTGCTTATTTTCAGAAGGATCACAAAATTATGTACATTCAGCACACAAATAGTATTGTCTCCTCTCTATGTTTAAACAGCTTGTTGAAACCTCCAAGTTCTTTTGGGACACATCAATCCAAAAATATAGTAGAGATTTTATTTTTGTATTTTACTTAAAATTTACTTTAATATTTCTCCAAATTGCAAATGAACACCTCACCTCTTAGATTTTCTAATTAATTTAAATATATTTGCAGACTAGGCTATACTTTTTTTCTTTTTGATTAGAAGCTGATCTTCATAATTTGACACTCCCCTATAGGACTAAGTGCCAGATACTGTATGCTAGGTGCTGTGTACACAAACACCAAAATAATGCCTTTTCTCAAGCAGCTTCTATTGAACTAGAATTTTGATTAGAAATCTCCTTCGCTAGATCTTGTTCCAGATCATACCTTCCAATCATGGGCATCCTTAGGGTTTGTCTGGGTGCCTCTTCATTTTCTGCTCATTTAATTATCACCTCTATGCTGAGGATTCTTTTTTTTTTTTGGAAATTAACTTGTTTTCAGTTTTCAACAATCAGTTCTAAAAATTTTAAATTTTCTCCCCCTCCCTCCCCAAGATGGCATTCAATCTTATATGGGTTCTTCACGAACATTCCTATTAAACACATTTTCACATTAGTCATGTTGCATAGAAGAATTAAAATGAATGGGAGAAACCATGAGAAAAAAAACAAAACAAAACATAACACAAGAGAAAATAGTCCGCTTCATTATGCATTCTGACTGTATAGTACTTTCTCTGGATGTGGACGGCATTTTGCCCCAAGAGTCCTTTGGAAATGTTTTAGGTCCTTCCACTGCTGTGAATGTCTTAGTCTATCAGAAATAGTCCTTGTACACTGTGGTTGTTACTATGCATAATGTTCTCCTGGCTCTGCTCACTTTACTCAGCATCAGTTCATATAAGTCTGTCCAGGTATTTCTGAAGTCTACTTGGTCATTTCTTATAGCACAATAGTATTCCATTACATTCACATACCACAACTTGTTCAGTCATTCCCCAATTGATGGGCATCCCCTGGATTTCCAGTTCTTGGACACCACAAAAAGAGCTGCCATAAATATTTTTTGTACATGTGGGTTATATGGATGATTCTTAAATATACCTATCCATCCCCTGCCTCTCTGCTGACCTCCATTCTAGCATCAGACATGTCAAAATGGATGTCTGTCCAATAGACTAAAACTAAACATGTTCAAAACTAAACTCATTATCTTTCCCCCTAAACTCTCCTCCACTCTCTTAACTTCCTTAATACCATCAAAGGCAACACCAATCTCCAAGTCCCACAGACTCACAAGCTAGATGTCATACTCAACTCCTGTCTCTCCCTCCTCTCCCCCATATCCAATCTGTGGCCAAGACCTTGCAATCACCTTTGCAATGTCTCTCAAATACACCTCCTTTTCTCCTCTGATACCACCATCACTGTGGTGCAAGACCTCCTTAACTCATTCTTGGACAATTGCTAAAGTCTGCTGCTGGGTCTCCTTAAACCTTATTCCATATCACATACTCTTCAATCCAGTGACAAAGGTCTCCTTGCTCTTTGTTTCTTGAACAGGACACGCTCTCCCAGCCCTGGACCCTCTCTGGCTGTCTGTCATACCTGCAATGCCGTCCCTTCTCATCTCTACTAACTAGCTTCCCTGGTTTCCTTCAAGTCTCACCTAAATTCCCATCTTCTCCAGGAAGTCTTGCACAACCTCTCTTAATTTTAATGTCTCCCTCATTAATTATTTTCTCTTTATCTTGAATATAGCTTGCTTGTATATGTTTATTTACTTAAACTGTGGTCTCCTTAAGGATGGGACTGTATTTTGTCTCTTTTTGTATCCCCAGTTCTTAGCACTATGCTTGGTATATAGTAGGTACTTAATAATTTTTTTTGACTATAATAAAAAACCTCCATCAAATCTTATCAGTGGCAGTCACTCCACTATTAATTGCACATTAAATCTAAACTCCATTTATCCCCTGATGAAAAGAAGTTTGCCCAAATTACCACTGCTTATTTGACAAGCATTTCACAGGGAAAAAATAGAAGAGAAGTCTCCCATAAACTTCAATTATACATCTACTTTTCCTATAAATTAGTACACATAAATTCTCAGGAAGGGTTTGTTTGTTTTAACATACCCACAAACAGGGTACAAAAATGCTCTCTCTGCCTCCCACTCCCATTATTAGATACTTTTTTAAAAACTGGTTCTTTTTATGCTTCTAGTGGACTTCCTGACATCTATTTGTTGAGTTTCCATGAGGATTAATTAACAGGAATGTGACCAAGCAAGGTTTTTCATTATTTCCTCCAATGAACATGATTTAGAAAAAATCAGAGGTGGTATTCTCTCATCAGTTCTTTGGATTCCTACGGAAAGTCATCATGGCACAGTGCTAGTCTTAGAGTCCAGAGAAATTGGTTTCAAATTCCACCTGAGACACTAGTCATGAAACTTTGTTATGAACTCTGTGAATTTCAGTTTGCTTATCTGTAAAATGGCTATAAAAATAGCACCTATCTCAGCGAGTTGATGACAGGATCAAGTGAAAGAATATACGGTAAGGTACTTTGCAAGCTTACAGTTTGAACTCCCCTCAGAGGGGAAGTGACCTTGGAGGTGATAGACAGGCAACCCCCAACATTCTGGTGAGTTCTGCCTGTTCAAAGATTTCTACAGTTACTCCTCCCACCCACAGCCACCCTGTTTTGGAGTGTTATTATCATTACAGATGTCTGAGTACTGGGGTAATAAATCAACACTCCCATCCTTGTTGCCCATCATTCTAATTCTGATGCTAACAAATCATCTTTGCTAGTGATCTGAAATTTCCTGGAGGTCTGCGCACATGCTCACACACACACACACACACACTACTTCCCAAACCTTTATGTATATATACTCACCGGTAATCCAGGAAGGCCAATTCCTCCCTTTTCACCTGGCTGACCTGAATCCCCCATGTCTCCCTTTGAGCCTTTAGGACCCTAAAACATATAACAAATCATATGGACACCTGTTAGTCAGATTTGGGGTGAGGCATATTTCCAGAACAGCTGCCTCAACAGGCAGGTGAACAAAGACCTTTTCTTCTCCCTCAACACCGGAATGATTATAATGATGATGGTTTTGAACAGTCATGTCCAGACCCCAGCAAAATTGCAAAGGCATGGGATCCTAGAATGTCAGAGTTGGCATGTACCTTAGAGACCATCTAATCCACCTTTCTCATTAAACAGGGGAAGAAACTGTGAGAACCAGGGAGAAGTGACTTGCCTGGGGTCACACAGCTAGATCATACCTTTATTACTCCCACTGCAGAAAGCCCATAAAGTACATCAAAACTGTTTTTCTCATTTAAAGGAAGGCACAAAAGTGTTTTGTTCATTCCAGTGAAGTAGGGAAAACATGGCATGGGGTGGTGACGGTCTGTGCCCTGATATTTTACTTCACCATTCAAACTTGACCCTGTCACCCTTTATGGGAGCAAAGAACTCAGATCAAAGTTCAACAGCATAAGTTAGATTTGCTATAAAAGTGGATACAAGACTAGGAATTAGACCTGTGATTTCAATAAAAGATGAAGAAACTCCCTCTCTCAAGACAAGTTGGCAATTCTCTGCAACATATAGTCTTACAGAGTCACCTAGAATGCTAAGATGCCACATAACTTTCTATGGTCAGATAGACAGCATATTTCAGAAGTAGGACTTGAATTTTGCTCTTTCTGGCTCCAAAGCCACTATCTACAAACTACATCATCATGTAGCCTTTCATAAAACCGTATGCCAATTCAAAATTAAAGATCAAACCCGTCTTTTTTTTTTTTCTTGTTGTGGATGTCCAATTGTGTCTGATTCTTCATGACTCCATTTGAGGTTTTCTTGGCAAAGACACTGGACTGGCTTGCCATGGCCTTCTCCAGCTCATTTCACAAGTGAGGAAACTGAGGAAGATAGGGTTAAGTGACTCCTCCAGGGTCACACAGCTAATAAGTTTCTGAGATCATATTTGAATTTATGAAGATGAGTCTTCCTGACTCCAGGCTTGGCACTCTCTCCACTGTGCCACCCAACTGAGGTTTGGTTTTTTTTTAAGTACTATTTTTTTAAGTAATATTTTTCAAATATTGTTGACATTATTCAATGAAACATTCAATTCCTCTTGTGGCTATAAAGTTTACTAAGCTCCAAATGCTTGATGATGTTTCACATTTGTCATTAATGCTCCTCCTAAATGTTTTTTTTTTCAGATCGCTTATCTGATTTTATCCTCTTCACAATCCTTTGAAAAAGGCAGTACATCCATTATTATATCCATTTTACATCTAAGAAATGGATGAGTTTGTCTTGCATTATGCTGAGAGGATCATTGGATTGCAGCTTCAGATGATCAGTGAAGCAATTTCCATCGGGAAAGAATTGTCATTAACAAGATGTCCCTGGCTGAGTCCTGATCAGACTAGAGATGACATGTGGCCAGAAGGAACAATTCATTTCCTTTCAGGAAGCATCACAGATGAACTACCTTAATCTCTGAAACTACAGAATAGCGTCTTTCTCTAGTGTCCTTTTCTTTCCTTATTCTTTATCTGTCTTTATAACACTTGGTACAGAGCCCTGCATGTAATTTAATAAATTGTCATGAATGAATCAACAATTAGGAAGGAATCCATTGGACCAGTATTTTCACAATTTATGGATCAGTCTGATCTTAATTATATCCAGAAATCTTATAGTGCGACTTCACTTAGTGAGACTGAAGAATAGAAACACTTTACAAATAAATTACAAATAGGAACAGGTTCCTGTATAGACTGTAGGACTGCCAAGTTATCATACTGAGGTGGTGTTACCTTTGCTAGTATATCTCTATATCTATCCTTGGTAATTATTGAAAGTAACACCATGAGTTTTTGTTTTGTTTTTATGTAGATCTGTGATTTCATTTATATAGGGAAATACTAGTGAGGAAATTTCCTTTACTGAAATCAACTAGGTGGTGCAATAGATAGATGGAGTGCTGGACCTGGAGTCAGGAAGACCTGAGTTCAAAACAGATCTCAGGCATTTACCAGCTCTGTAACCCCGAGCAAGTGACTTAACCTCTGTCTGTCCCAGTTTTCTCATCTGTAAAATGGTCATAATAATAGTGCCAGCGTTTTTATGATGATAACAAGGAAGCAAAACATAAGGGTTTAAGCATTTATATAGCTCCTACTATGTGCCAGGCACCATGATAAGTTCTTTACAAATATTTCATTTGACTTTCACAATAGTGATAAAATGAAATAATATTTGTAGAGTGTTTTATAAACACCATATGAATGTTAAGTATCACTATTATCATTATCAGTTAGAGAAGCCGCTGCTGTTGCTTATAGTCTGTGAGAGTTTCCAAGGACCACTGAAAGGCTGCATGATTTGTTCAAGGTTATACAATTAACACGTGTTGGGTGTAAGACTCAAACCTCTGAAATGCCTGTATCTGAGGCCAGCTTTCTATCCACCATGAACCTCTCATTGTAAGATATAATGAAGCCATCCTAAAGATAAAGATCTCTTCTGAGACTAGTTGAGGTATGGGCACAGTTCTTTTAAAAAATCAAATGGGATGTGACAAGGCAGTAAGGCATAATAAGGAATGAGTGTTACTCTTGAAGTGTGAAGTCCTGGGTTTTAATCCAAGATCTGATACTTGTGACTATAGGTAAGTCACCAACCCTCTTTGAGATTCAATTTTCTCATCTGTTAAACAGAGATAATATGCTTCATTGAAAAGGACCCTGGAATGGAAAAGAGGAGACCTGGGTTCTACCAATGAGCTTTGTGACCTGGAACAACTCTTTTCTACCTTCTCCGCTTCATATCCACATGTTCCATGTTTCATTCAAGCTAAATAATAGGGTTAGACTGGATAATTTCATGATTCCACTGAGCTCAAAGGCTACATGACATATATAACTTATTATGAATATTATTGTTAAAAAAGACTAATATGTAGTCTGCAAATGGCACCCAGACTATATACTGAGGACCGTTGGCATAGAGCATCTTAAAAAATCATTTCTTCCTTAATTCAATGCTGAATGAAAAGTTTGTTCAAATGATATGGCATCTAAATCTTGATATGTTATTCTGTATTTTTTAACTTTGATCCAAGGTCAGCCTATTTCATAAGATTGTTGAGGTCAAATTGGGAATAACAGGCATAAAAACATTAATGCAGAATTGTTACGTTAAGTACAAAGTGATATTGACATCATAGAGACGAGGCATGGTGTAGGGGTTAGAAGATCTCAGTTCAAATACCATTTCTGACAATTATTAGTGATGTGATCATGGATAAGCTATTTAATCTCTAAGCTGGGGTTTCTTCATATATAAATGAGAAATAAGTAATATATGTTCTGTCTGCCTCACAGATTACATGATTCCATACATGATTTTTTGGCAAACATTTAAGTACTATAAAAAGAGACTATTATTACAAAAAACAATTTACATAGTGTAACCATTGCTATGTTTAATGCTAAATCATCAAGTAAAAGTTATATTTTTCTGAAATCAAATGTGATCTCTGAAATGAAAGATGATTGATTTTAAATTATGACTAGAATAAACACTTTCAAATCATTTGTCAAACTATGTGATGTTCATGGACCAGTTTTTACATCTCTTAAATTCCTGTCCTATAGTAAAAATAGAAGTAATGATGCCATAGCAACAGTATAGATGATATACTTGGGATATACCTGTTCACCATCAACTCCTGGTGTTCCCGGAGATCCTGGCTCACCCTGTTAAAAGGGAAAAATAAACAGTATTTCCTGGTCTCCATTCATCATTTGCTTCTCTAAGTAACAACACACTCTAACCCATCAGATGAAATAAATCAGAATTATCCAAATCAGAACTGAATAAAAAATGCTGACATCATAGCACATGTTGAACTTGGGAAATGGGTGATTTCCAAAATTAGTCACTACAGTACTTGTATGTAGTAGCTATGACCCAACTCTATGATTGTGACAATAGAACTTGGCGAAATGTTTACAATAAGAATAAACTCATCAGGGGAATTTAAAGGCAGGTCAGGCTATGCCCTGCAGCAAAAACCTATAAGCCTGAGTTAAGTCATTTTAATTCCAAAATCCTTTATACTCTCTCAGTAACCAAGGGTTGGAATAAAGTCAAGTACTGAAAATTTCCCAAAGTATAACAAGCAATGCTTCTTGAATTTACAGCTCTATTTTAACTGGCACAGTTTTCCTTTGTTTTGAGACTATGTCTCTCTCCTTCAGGATGGAAGTCCAATGGCCACCGACAGGCATGGAAACTTTGACTTGCTCTGTTTCCTTCCCAGGATGGCTCTCCCTACCTTAGATAATCTGACATCCCTGCTTCCCTTACCTGAGGGTTTACTATAATGGTATCAGACTCAGTGCCCTTAGCCTACTGCAGCTCAGAACTCCAGAGCTCAAAGCAACCCACCAGCCTCAATCTTAGCCTCTCTAATAGCGGCTATCAGAGGATAGCACCATTCTCAAAACTGGCACTGTTTTAAACACGGATTGAAAAATGATAACCAGTGTGAATAGGTTGCGGTTTAAGTTGTGATAATTGCAGAATGCAATAAATCAAAGAGCATCTGATTATAAAATTACTTCTAGGTAAATTTAATATCCTACACCATGCTAGGAAGGAGCTACTTTTTACAGTTCACATTATGATAGAATTTCTTGATTTACCTTATGCTACTAGTATAATGATTTATATTTTTAATTGAAGTATTAAAAACATTAACTTGTGCTACAGACACCAGACCAAAGTTTATTTAATTTATAGACATCTGGCCATATTTCACACTTGGGAAGACATTAAGCCAACAGATTTCATGAAAGATCTGATATTTATTACAGAGGTAGTGTTTATGTGAAAAACAATTTCATAGGCTGTACATACTTTATATGTTTTAGGGGAGATGCTTTGATATGCTGTATATGTTTGAATCTATACCATAAGATATCATCTATTACATTCTATGGACCAGATTCTCTGTCAATTTTCCATGACTATTTATAAGTGAACTTTTTAGAGCTTGATTGATCTGCCAAACACACCATTTTTCAAGGAAGCGGGCTCAAGTTTGTATTATTAAAGAAAGATTTGGTGTGATGAATAAGAAACCACAACATGAAATGACTAAAGTTGTTCTCATTGGTTGAAAAATGAAAGAAAACAAAACTGAGTTTTGTGGACTACAACATAATTTGATAACTTTCCAAGGCTTATTTGAGAAGATACGAAATTGAACATATGAAATCCATATGGAGAAAAAAGAGCTTTCTTATTCTGCTGTTCTTTCTATTATAGTACCAAAGTACAGTTGTACACAAATGGCAAGGAATACTGGAGCAAGGGGAACTGGTCAGGTCCTAGATTTGCTCACTGCCTAGATGGCTCTCAAAGCCGTCACTATGGGCTGAATAATGATTGTTCTTCTAGAGTTTTACCCCTTTAGATGTTTAACCCCATATGTTTATGGGAAAATGCAATCCACATGTATGAATTCATTGACCCTTCACTCACCAGAATATTGTAATTTGATGTTCAAGAATTCAGAAAGTACTATTTTGCCAAGAAACAAAATACTGAATGAGACCACAAAGGATTGCAATTTAGTTGAACACCAAAGTGGAAGTGGTTACAAAGCTTGATCAAATTATTTCCCTATTTCCAATGCAACATATGAAATCTTTTTGAAACCGTGTATCCAATAGAAGTAAGGTGTTCAGCAATAAGTGCCTTTATATGTCCTATCTACCACATCACCATCACAACAGCCCTTGCCATGTACCGTATTCCATGGCAAATCTGCTTTTAAACACACAGAGAGAGCATCATGCTCTTGATGATGGGAAAGTTCTATCAAGTAGAAAGCCTTTAAATGTAACAACAGATGCTGTATTTTTTAAGTTGTTTGAATGATCACAATAAATTTAATGAGAATTAAGAAGACACAACCAGAATCTTGCACATCCGGAATCGATACTTTCTTAAAATATCAGATTCATGCTGTAGTTCATTGATTAAATTTCACCCCTCCTGAGTGGTTGTGTCTGTCTACCAAAACTACTTCTAACCTTCAAGAATCCTCCTATCTACGTTGGGGAACTATGCATGGCTACACGTACGTATTGCTAATGGAAACAAGTAAAATAAAAGCTAACCTTTGGTCCCTGCAATCCTTGTGGTCCAGGAGGTCCTGGGGGTCCCTAAATTAAGAAAGAAAAATAGATATTAAAAGTGAAAGCAGGATTAGGTACCAAAACTATTCCAGAAAATAGCCAGTACATAAACACTATACACAAAAACAATGATTACGATAAAAACTGATTTATAGCGTGGAATAATCCTACTGGGCATTAACAGATCACTAAGTTAGGAGAACTCTATAATTTCATATGTTAATGATCAACGCAAACATTTAGGTCAAAGTAGCAATGGGAATTCTTTGGCAATGGAGGTTTGCTGCTACATCCTTGTATTCATTCTTTTAGGACACTAAGCCTATAAATATTTACTTTTCTGGATGTTCTCTCCCCCTAAGCCAGATTTTATAAAAATTTAAGGCCATAGCTGTGATACTTAATAATAAGCACCCATCAGCTTCATCTCATAATGTAATCTCGATGTTTTAACTATGTTTTCTTTTATAAGCTAAAAGTGACAGAGACTTCTTTTTCCCCCCCATAAGATAGAATTTAGCATAATTCAACCAGGGCTAGCATGATGTAGGAATTTATTACTGTGAGGAAACCCAGAAATAAATATCAGGAAATGAGAAAGCTAGAGGAGTACCGTTATGACCAACATGCAACCATACAAAAGAGACACATTTATGAACTGGAGGAAAGCATGCAATAGGAATTACCGTGACAGTTAAGGTAGTAATCCTCTGTTGGAAAAATGCATCAACAAAAGACAATGTTACCAATGTAGCACACTGAAATATACTACTACATTTGCTTAATAATGAACTCTTCTGAGAATGTAGGGAAAGTGAGTATGTTCTGCATTACCAACTGTCTTATTATTAGACATTTTAAAGTGGATGAGTAGATATCTCAAATTTATCATCTCCCAAACAGCACTCACCATCTTTCCCTCCAAATCCTTCCTTGTCTGAATTTCCCCATTACTGTTGAGGGCATCACCACTCTCATAATCGCCCAAACTTGCAGAACCTCGGTATCACCTTTAATTCCTTAGTCCCATTCACACATACACAATCTGTTTCCAAGTCTTGTAATTTCTTTCCCGATAACGTCTCACATTTATCCCCTTTACGATACAGTCACTACTCCAACTCAGGTTCTCATCACCTCTCATCGGAACTATTACAATAGCCTCCCACTTGTTCTCCTTAAGTTTTTCTTTACATCAATCCTCTTCCTCACAGCCACTAGTGATTTTCCTCAAATATAGGTCTAATTCATGCCCCTCCCACCAACTCAATAAATTCCAATGACTCCTTATTACCTCTAGAATTAAATACAAAACTATTTGCTTGGCATTAAAAGCCATTCATAACCTAATGCTTATATTTTCACTCCTTCAACAATCACTCCTTTCTCTCTACAGTTTTATGTTTTGGTAACAAAGACTGAACCAAAACTTTTAGAAAACCCTAGACTTATCTTATATATACTAATTCATGCAGATGTTATGCCTCTCACTAGAGAACCAACAAAAACCAAAACCAAGGGAAATAGTTATATGTGAAAAACCAACAGGGCTATGGAGGAGGGATAGTGTCCAGAGAAAAAAAGGAATAGCAATTTTTGCCATCAGATCCTCCCTCTGACTACACACTTACCTTCTTGGTGTACCTACATGCTTTCTAAGAATAGCGGTCAATATGTTTTGGCAAAAAGAAGTCTATAATTGGGAGTTTCTATATTGATGAAAATCACAGGTTTATAACAAAAAATATTTAATATGAAAACTCTGTGTGTGTTTCAGATGCAAGGGAGCAGTGGTTATTTTCTGCCTTTAAAAATACAAATGGAAGTTTGTTATTACAACTACCAATATAGCAGAACCTTGCCATTTACTGTGTTTCTTTCTAGAGAATCTTGCAAATAGGGAATTCCATTTGTGCTGTATTATAATGATCATCAATACCCATTTTCTTTCCTCTTGGGTCTTCTGGGTACCTTGATTAGGGGGTATGAATTAATACTGTAAAGCTGCCACATACTGATTATAACAGTATGGAGAGAGGACAGTAACAAAGCATAATTATGCTATTTGAGGAGGCAGCGTGGGTTGGTATGGCTCACTGTGAATATTTAAGCCTGCAAATCACAGCTCCAAGAGGATTGATTGTTTCCTGTAATAGCTTTATTGAGTCTGCTTCCTCTTCAAAAGTTCTGAAGAAAACCACTTGGGAGAAAACTCTTCAGTGGCTATGCTTGCTATCAGAATAACTGTATTTCTTCATCTCTAAAACCCAAGCTTAGAGGACCCAGAAGATCTATTGATTCTCATTATTTTAAAAATCCATCCTGGAATCTTACACTTTGCTGAGACCTGGGGTTTGCTTTCTAGTGTTTATCTGGAGGATTTGTAAATGTCATTTTTGGAGGAAAAAAAAGCACCTTTCTTTGCTCCAAATTTCCCACTTGCATCTCAGAATTTTAGGAAACTTACAAAAATCATTGTTTTTAAAAACTTAAAATTCTCTTTCTTGATTTTGATAGTTAACTGAAAAATAGCTGTGGTGTAGTAAGTATACAGAGAGAACCAAACTTTGAATCATGAGGATATGAGTTCAAGTCCTGTTTTTGACACTTTTTCAGTGTGCCATCCTTCAGATACCTCTCAAAGATTAATACAGGGGTCCTAAAAAGTCTTACTACAGTTTTAAGTGATTAAGGCTTGAAATTGCACTTAGATTTTGGGATACTTTGGATAAGTGGCAGAACAAGCATTGTTATATAGGAATTGTCATCACCATGGATTTCCTATAAAACAAAATTACTGGTACAGTCCAAATGAACTGCATGTGGCACAGGACGTAGGCCAGTCATGTAGTAAAAGGGAAGGGTATCCCATATACTCCCTTGGTATCTAGATAATATCAAGGAATATAGAATAAACCCCTTAGCCCACTGGAAAGTCCTCTCTGGGCAATTTTTGGAAGGATATGGACAAGAGTCAAGCAGATTGAGAGGGCAATGAATAGGTTGCAGTCCACATTGCTGGAAGGAGTAAAAATATTGATGAGATCTCAGATTCATCAAAGTAGTACTTAATTAAGTAACTTTAACAAGTCCCTCAGTGACATCATCTCTACAATAAAATTGATTGTGTTCATTTCAGCCTTAATCAAAAACATGACAGGTGTGTAAATCTTTAAGATAGAAAATGGCTGTAATTAAGAATTCAGTTAAAAAAATACAAACACAATATTCCAGCAAGTATGGGAATGGACAACACTGATAATTCTGGAGGAGGCTATTCTAGGAAAGAGCCATCTGGACTGGTTTTGTAGATAATAGGGGCACAATTATTTTAAATGACTGTTTTTCGTTTATTTTGTTTATTTCAAAGAAGCAATTAGAAAACGAGAGAGAAACAGAGACACAGAGAGAGAAAGTTCCCTGTGAGCATTCTTTAAAATGTTATAAACAGGAAAACATGAAATCAAAATCAAAGGGTGGTGAAGATCCTGGAGAAATAATCTAGTCCATCTGCCTTTACTAACATACAAAATCAGGAAGATGAACAGGGAGCACATATAAATCATATTTTCTACCCAAACGAGATTATTTTTCTTAACTTTCATAAAGTTGGTATTTTTCGCTTTTGAACAGTTTTATGAGTTGCCTAATGAATGATATATCTGCTAATCTGAAAATGATGCTTGTAGAAGCTCATGCTAACAACTGACACAGCTAACAGATTGCCTTTAAAAGGGCAACGTAGTTACATTCACATGCTCTTGGGTAGGTTTGAAACTTAGGAAGGGTAATTTACTGTTCGTCCCGCTAATTTGCAGGACAAACGACTACCAATGAAGCCAGCTTCCTGGGTCTGATGTTTTTATGGTCACCTGGAAGTGCCTGCATACAACCACACAATGCTATCCTAACACCTGCACTGAAAGGCACATTTTGTATCTAGTCCTGTAAAGTTGAAGATACATAAACCCAGCAGGGTTCTCTCTTGAACTCTGGTAGTAATTTGAAAATCATGGCTTTCAGTAGTGATAGAATAAGAAGTCTTGTTCTCTCCAGTGAGACATGAAATGAAATGGGAAGCATGAACTACAGCGAATATAAATTGGCTTGAGCCAGCCAGGCTGTTCTGTAATTTATTGCCCAAGAACTCCCACATGAAGCCCTTTGGAATCAAAGGCTGTTTTGTCCTCTGTGTCCCATAATGATGCCAGATTGAAATTACCTATCACTGATTCTGCCTTACACCTGAAGAAGACGTACAGTTTATGAGAAATATTAAAGCTTAAGTTAGGAAGCAGAAGGTTTTTTATTGCTAATTGCTCGAAACTTAACTGCCTGGCAAATTAAAATGAAAACAAATGTCTCATGCAGTGCAAGCTACGGAATGAAATGATGTGGAATCATTTGGTTCTATATTATCAATGTGGTGCCTTATAAATATACCATATCTTGTACATTGTTCAGTAATAGCTAGCATTTATATAGTGCCTTAAAGGTTGCCTAGTATTGTACATATGAACTCATTTGATCCTCACAACACTCTGCAAGGGAGGTGCTATTTTTATTGCTACTTTACTGATGAGGAAACTGAGGCACAGAGATGTTAAATGACTTGCCCATGATCACACAGCTAGGGAATGTTTGAAGCAGGATTCAAACTCAGGTCTTACTACCTGCTAGGTAGTTCTGTCTGTTCTATCTGCTAGCTACTTGCTTTTGAAGGATATGTGATGTGACACTCTTCACTTATATGTGTAAATTATAATCTATTCATGCCCTCTCATCCCAAAGTTCTTTTTAAAATCTCTCCATAATTTCTCTGTGGAGGAGATATCCAACACATTACTGGTTTTCTAGGTCTTTTACTCTTCCCAGGATACCAGAGTGACATGTTGGCTGGCCATCTGTTACCCTCACTCTTGTCATGCCCCTTTCTAATCACGCATGTCCTTGATGGCATCTCATATGCTCTTTGTGCATGTAGGACATTGCTGGAAATGGATTGGAGTCTTTACCTACCCTACATCTTTCTCCATTGTCCTTTGGATTATCCAAAATTTTGCTTCTTTGGTACATAATCATATAATGTCACCACAAATATTTGCTATTCTCTGTGCCATCCTGTGTCTCTGTTGCTGACAAAGGCTGGCTAGAATTCTTAATCTCTGCCAAGGCTTAACTTGCATGCCTTCTATGACAAAGGCTATGACAATCAAACAAAAACTGTGGACATTTATACTGAGCTAGAAAGACTGGAATTATGGTCCAGATTGCTGGGCTGCTATCCTAGGACCAACTCAGCTATGTATGAAGAGTCTGTGAGTAAACTGGCCAACAAATAATAAAATTGGGGGCATGTTAAGTCCTGCAATAGGTACAAGTAAAAAAAATTAACCTCAGCTCTGTGTTGGTAATGGAGTAACGAAAAAGGAGGCAGAGAGCACTATGTTCTAGCCAACGCCAATGCTTAGCAATTGCTGAAATTAATATTTCATTCCCCACCTCTCTTTATCCATTCAAGTGGCTCATCTTCCTCCAATATTATTATTCCTCAATGTTTCTTCCTTCACTCCAGTCTCTGAGTGTGCACAGAGGAGCCAAGGCCAACCCCTTGACATATCCCTTTGATCCCTTCCTGTCTTCTCTAGAAGATTGCTCCCATTATCCTTACCTTTAATTTCCAGTCCCTTCCTATCTCCTCCCTCCTTCATAGATACCTACAAACATAACCAAATCTCTCCCATCTTAAGAAACAAAACCAAAACATATTTAAGTCCTTCCATACCTACCAACTGCAAGCCTACAATCTTATCTCCCCTTTTCAGCTAAATTCCTTGGAAAGACTGACTACAATCTAGCGTCTCCATTTTTCTAAACACTGTGTAATTTGACTTCATCATTCAGATGAAATTGCTCTTTCCAAAATTACCAGCATTCTTATAATTGCCAAATTGAATGATATTTTTTCATTCCTTGATGCTAAGCACCTACTATGTGCCAGGCACTCTGCTAAAGGCTGAAAGAAGTAATGATAGCTAACATTTATATAGTGCATACTGTATGCCAAGTACTAGTATTATATAATTTAACCCTCACAACCCTGGGAAGTAGGTGCTATTATTATCCTCATCTGACAGTTAAGAAAACTGAGGCAGATAGAGGTTAAGGGACTTGTCCAGGTTCAGAGAGATAGTAAGTGTCTAAGGCTGGATTTGAATTCAGGTCTTTCTGACTCCAGACCCAGAACTCTACTCACTGGGCTTCCTAGCTGCTCTAACATCCTTCTTGACTTCTCTTTAATCACTTTTCCTCTACATGTTTTCATGACTCTGCCCTCTGGGTTTTTCTTCTATCTGACCACTCCTTAGTCTCTTTTGCTATATCTTCATCCAGGTTTTTTACACCAACTATGGTTGTCCCCAAAGACTCTGTCCTGGACCCTCTCATCTTTTCTTTCTATAGTCTTTTATTTGGTGATCTCATCAGTTTTGTGGGTTCAATTATAATCTTTATGCAGGGGCAGCTAGGTGGAGCAGTAGATAGAGCACCAGTGCAGAAGTCAGGAGGACCTGAGTTCAAATCTCACCTCAGACACTTGACACTCACTAGCTGCTGTGTGACCTTGGGCTAGTCACCTAACCCCAATTGCCTCATTCTGAGTCATCTCCAGTCATCCTGCTGAATATCTGGTCACTGGATTCAGATGGCTCTGGAGGAAAAGTGAGGCTGGCGACCTGCACCTCACTCAAAACAAAGTCAAGCGCAAGTCATGTCATTATTTCTCTGAAGGCATGGTCTTCTTTGGCAACAAAGGATGAACACACACACACACACACACAATCTCTATGCAGATTTATTTATGATTTATTTATGATTCAGTCCCAATCTCTCTCCTGACCTCCTGTGCCACATCACCAACCAACTACCAGTTGGGCATTTTGATCTCAGTGTTCCATAGGCATCTCAAACTCATCATGCCTCCTTTTCTGTATTTCCCTATCACTGTCAAGGGTACCACCTTATTCTAGTCACTCAGGTTCACAGTCTCAGTGGTCTTAACTTCTCTCTCTTATCCCACATGTCTGATCAGTGAACAAACCTTGTAATTAGATACAATACTCAATCACTAATTAATAAGCAATCCCAATTAAAACAATAATTATACAAATAATAATACTAATGATAATTGCTAATTAATAAATAATGTGAATAACACTAATTAATAAAGTAAATATTTTATACTACAAACACACTGTAGATACACATATACATGAATGTAGAGGAAAATCAGATTGGAAAACTGGGGCTTGGTAACAGCAGGAATGATGTTCATATCTATTGTCTGTGTTCTTTGGGATCCTAAATTGAATTGTTGACTCTGTATACTGCATATTAACATGCTAAAGCAACATTTTCCCAAACCTTAAACATGTTTCCCTTTGTATTTTCCACACATATAACAAACAGAAAAGGTATTTTAAAAAGCTGGAAAAAAAAATAAGGTCGAACTAAGAAGTAAATGTTTCTGCAAAGCCTACTAGTGTTTTATTTGTTAAAATCAGTTATATGATCAATAAAGCTCTTCTAGGTATTTATACTAATAAAGTCATGTGCTCACAAATTAATGTAGAAAGGAAAAAATTAACAGGGCAAATTGAGTCAAACTTCAAGTAGAGAAGGCCATCACCAGAACTATTATGCATTTGGTGACTGAGCAGCCTTTCACTCAAATAATAAGAATTTTGTAACCCTCATTTATGGGTAGGTCTTTTCTGTGGATAAGAGAGACGCAATTTACTCAAGATGACCCAAATAATTTACATTCAACATCAAGGGAACAATTAAGTGTTAAATCATATGGTGGTGACTCTAAGGGCAGAAGAGGAATGGAAGTCAGTGTGGGCGAGAGTAGGTAAAGGCATCAAGGAAGAGAGAGGAATTTAATTAAGCTTTGAAGGATGGAATGGATTCATACAAATGAAGATGGGGAGGAAGAAACAGCAGAAGCCAACACACAGAGATGGTGGGAATTGACACAGTACTTATGGGAGACAGGGTGGAAAGTGTTCTGACTTGCAAGTGGGGTGTATTGGAAAGAAGAGTGAAATATAAGGTAGTGGGTAGGATTTCTGGAGGGATTTGATGAAAATCATGGAAGGCCTTAAAACCAGATAGGAAAGTTTGTGTATAATGCAGTAGTAACAGTGAGGCACTATGGGTTTGTTTGGTTTTTTGTTTTGGAGGCAATGGGGTTTTAGTGACTTGTCCAGGAATACACAACTAGTTAATTTCTCAGGTTGGATTTGAACTCAGGTCTTCCTAACTCTGAGGCCAATGCTCTATCCAACGCACCACCTGGTTGCCCCTGATACTATGGGTTCTTGAGCAGGGAAGTTACATTTTCAAAGTCCCATTTCAGGAAGATTAGTTGGGTAGAATGAAATGGAGGAGGAGAGGCTGGAAGCATGAAGATCACCTGATTTTCTAGATCTGAACTGATCAAAGTGGGAGAATGGGGAGAGACTTCAAGAAACTCTTTGAAGAAAGAAATGAAAAAATTTGGGTGATGAATTAGAAAAGAGGGATGTAGAATCAGAGAGGAGTCCAAGGTTTTTATCTTAAGAGACTAAAAGAATAATATGGTGGTACTACTAATAGAAATGAAGTAGGAAAGGAGACCTGGACTTTTAATGAGAAGAGAGTGGTGGCAACGAGTTCAGTGTTGTATGCTTTGTACTTGAGATGGGAGTGGGATGACTGAGTGGAAGATCTATGGTCAGTTGGAAAAATGGAATTGGACATGAAGCAAGTGTCAAAGCAAGGGATGTAGATTTGTAAAAGGGAAAATGAAGCCATGAAAATGGATAAACTCAGTGAGGTCTGAATCACTCTTTAAAATATTGTCCCATCGCATATGCATACATGTGCATATATGTGTGTATAATTTAATTTAAATTTAAAAATTTAAATTGTGTGCATAATTTAATATTTTCTTTATGTGACAAAGTGGAAAGAGAGTCAGCCTCAAAGTCAGAGAGAACTGAGTTCATGTCCTGCCTCTGACATACTCAGGCTCTCTGACCTCAGATAAAGTCACTTAACCTCTCGGGACTCTAGGCAACTCTCTGAGACTAAGTTTCAGAGATGCTGATCCACATTGGCAGGTAAGTTTCTCTTACTTAGGAGCTCCCTATACTAATGAAATCATTATATATATATTCCCTCTCTTCCCTTTCTGTTTTTCTTTATACATATATGAAAATTTTATCTAAATGCAAGACAGTGAAAGATTGGTCTTAGAGTTATCAAGAATAGAGTTCAAGTTCTGTCTCTGATGGCATGTCCCTCTGATGGGGTTCAGACTCTGAGGGCCTCCTTGAGCTCCCCTTGAATCTTCCCACTTAATCTGGTGTTTCTTACTCAAATCTAATCTTCCCATTTGTTTCGGCAGTATCAGGAAGCCTATTGGCTTTTCGTTATCACTGTGCTCAGGTCTCTTTGCACCCCCCACCCTTGATTCCATCAAAACCCCATTTACCAGGCTGCTGACCACTCACTCCCATCAAGATCTGTATTCATTCCCATAACACCCCAATCAAGATCTCTGGATTGCCCCACCAGCTTCCCAACCCAAGCCCTCCATTGTCTGATATCTCCTGATTGCCTCCAGCTGTTTCCAACCTGACCAGTCATCCCCTTCCTTAGACTTCTCCTTAAGACCCTCACTAAAACCCTCTTCCCATCACTCTAGACTATCAGACCACCCCCAGATCCCTCCTATAGTCTTTTCTGTATTTAAGTTTCATCTCGCCTCCATGAAGGTACTCAGGTGGGATCCAGTACAGACTCTGTCTAACTGAGATTCTATCTGGCCCACTTTGCAATACAAACATTACAAAAGCTTAGGCTCCTTAAGAGCCAACTCAATTTGGCGAATCTTTAATAAATTCTGTTTTTTCTTTGGCTTTAAGAAGGCTTGAGTTGAATTCATCTGAGCAGGACCCGGTGTATCGGTATTTTGGGGTCCCCAGCACCCCTAAACCTCGTCACCTGGGAAAACATTTAATTCTTAAAACTAAGAGTAGGTGCTAATCTACACTGATAAAAGATTTTTCTTACAGGGAACTCCCTTTACTGATGAAATCACAGGGATAGTGTGTGTGTATGTGTATGTGTGAATATGTACACAGATATGTAAACTACATAGATATGTTCATGTGCATATGAAATATAATCATATATTACAGATAGCAAGGTAACAATATAGAGAAAGAATATATGTGTATATACTTAAATCTGCACACAAATGCATGTACATGTATCTATGTCTACTTCTATGAACGTAATCTATCTGGAGAAAGAAGGAAAAATTAAGATTCAAAAGTAGAGATTTAGTGGATAGGAAGATGCAGAACTGGCAAAGCAGGTGAAGCATTAGTTTGAGAGGCTGGAGGAGAATCAAGAAAGTATAGCGTCATAGAAGCCAAGGAAGAAAGGCTATCAAAGAGTAGACGTTCACTATGAAATCAATGCCATCAAAAGGTCAGGGAAGGTAAATGGTGTGAAAAGTCCAAGACTTTAATGAGAAAAGGGGGTCATTGGTAGACCATAATGGAACCATTTCAGTGATGAAAGAGAGTTAAGGAGAGAGTGGGTGCCTTTGCAGGGAATGCAGTGAAGGGTCTTGTATTTTCAAAGCTTTTAGCATGGGAGGAATGGGCAAAGATTGTTCAGTAGTTGAAAGAGAAAGCAATGAAAAGTAAAGAGAATCAAGTATATTTAAAAGTGAAAGGGAAGGCAGCTAGCTGTGATGAGAAAGTGAGTGATTATCACTCACTGTCATGGAGGCAAGGTCTGAGGGATGGAATCAAGTCATTTGCTTTAGGAAACAGGAAAGGATTCTTTTCCTCTGAGACTGACTATAGAAATGTGTGTGTGTTCCTCCTTCGTTGCCGAAGAAGACCATGCCATCAGAGAAATAATGACATGACTTGCCCTTGACTTTGCTTTGAGTGAGGGAGGGCTAGACTATAGAAATAAATATTTATGAATGCCAAGAAACTAAAAGAGTTTGAACCAAAAGATGTCTCTCTTTTCATAGAGGGAAATGTTCACCTACCTGCAAGGCTTCATGGATATTGCCATTATAGTCTATGATTTCTGTTGCTCCTGGATCTCCCTTTTGCCCCGGAGGACCCTATAAATACATCAAGAAGAATTTGCTCAGGGAAAAGTATATACCAATGACACTCCTGTACCCTCAGAACTGCTCTCCCTACCACTTCTGAGCCCCCTCATCCAATCAGCCCTCAAACTATAGCTTTGTGCTCATCCTGTCAAACATTTATGGCCAAATTTTGTTATTTCATTCACAGTTAGGCAACTTCTAGCTTCCTTAAGGTACATACAGAGGACATGAACTTCAGCAAAGGTCATTTAGAAGAAATTTAACTGTGTAAAAAGTTTCTAATAGTTATTACAATAAAAATTAAAATGAGACGTCAAGATTTGCCCTGGATTTATCTCTATTTACTCAAACCACTCCTTTTTCCTTACTTTCACCTTATAAACTGTTTCTAATTTCTTGGCTTTACGAGAACAAAGCATCTTTATGCAGCAAAGAACTTTTGAGTCACCTACAGGTATAGGGTTCCATTTAAAAATAACCAATACTATTTAATTAGACCCGACAAATACCTAATTTGTCTGTAATGTACAAAGTACAAATAGGGAATAGAAAGGAGAATGTTTTTTATTAAATCTTTTTCACAGACTCAGAGACTTACAGTTGAAAGGAACCTTAGAAAACTTAGAGTTCCACCTCTTTATTGTACAGATGGAGAAAGTGAGGCCCAGAAAGGTTAAGTAACTTGCTCAGGGTCACACAACTAGTAAGTGCCTGAGGCTGTATTTGGGGATTATAAATCATTTAAATATATAAATGAAAACTATATACAAATATATTTTTATCTATTTATGTCCAAAATAGCAATCTTTCTGATTCCCAGTCCGGTCCTTATTTATTTCACTAGGCTGCTTCTCTTTTCACTTTTATCTGCTAGTTCTTAGGCCAACTGTCTTAAATCCCCATTAGACTTCTTCCAACTCCCTGACTTTATTTAAGTCCAAGGTTCATGGATTAGTGTCTATCTTTATTACTGCATTAACAGCCCAATGGATATTAGAGACAGATGTTCATAGGGTAACTGTTCACACAGAATAGAATGAAAATAGATAGAAAATTTTAAGATCTACCTTTTGGAACTAGGTTTGTTTATTACCACTTACACATTATTTACTCTCTTGCTTTAGGATCATGAAGAAGAGCATGAACCAGTTGAATGGTCCAATAGTGGTGACAGCAAAAGGTACAGTGGATGCTACCCCTTGTGTTTCTCTCTCTCTCTCTTTGTCTGTCTCTCTCTCAGTCTCTCTCTCTCTCTGTCTCTCTCTCTATATATATATATACGCACATACACACATATACATACACATATAAGTAAACATACATTATATATACTATAATATATAATATACATGTGTGTATATACACACACATATATGTATCCATAGACATGTACAAGCACAAACATAGTAGTAGCATCCTCATATATACTTACACACATACACATGTATATGTGTGTATGCATGTATGTACACATGTGTATACATGTGTATATATGGGGATACTACCACTATGTTTATGTATATGTATGTGCATGTGTATTGCAACATTCCAAGTTGATATTTCAAATTTTACCTTGTATATAGGCTAATGGTAGCAATTCAAGATGGTAGGCATACTCACCCTTGGTCCCAGAGCTCCAGAGTCACCCTTGTCTCCATGATCACCCTGTTGCCCAGGGAAAAATAAAGCAAAAAATTAATTCCTTATTCTTGGAAAAGAATGGTCAGTAATTGAAACTTATAATGTTTTGTCTTGTAATTGCCATACACAATTTAATCAGTAACAAGAAAACATCTCACATTGTAAAAGAAATGAACTCACTGGGGATTATAAATCATTTAAATATATAAATGATAACTATATACAAATACATTTTTATCTATTTATCTACAAAATAACAATCTTTCTGTAAATATTTTTAGGATTCAATGTGCCAGTCAGAAAATTCTCACAGGAACTTTTGCAACATCGGCCTATATTTTTCTTTTTTAAAGACTTCATTTGTAATAATGTCATTCATTTAATACAGGACTGTAACTGAGCAGTTCTGACTTTCAGGATCCTTTGTAACATCATGATACTTAATAACAAGAATGGCTGCGATCACATTGACTGAGTTTTGGAGAGCTACCACCTCCTGCCTTCTGTTTTCCCCATCCTGTCACCCACTTACAGTTTTGTGAGTAAACAACCCTGATAAATGACATGTTCCAATGAATATTGAATAGATTCTCCATGGAATTTTATTTATTTATTTACAAAAGGTAGTGCTTGTGTTGTAGGGGAAACATTTCATCTGGTAAAATATTCACTGAAGAAACTGGCACTCACCCTTCTTGAAATTTAAGACACAAGAGAGGCCTTTACAAGACATTCGATGTGCATGATTTCACTATTCCATTGGTGAGAAAAACATCTAGCTTTTTCCTTTGTTTAAAGAATTCAATTTGATTTAATAAAAAAAAAAATAGAAATTTAACCTCACCTCAAAAAACAGCCTAGAAAAAACCTATAAACTAGAAGGAAAAGCAGAAACCACCCTGAAAAAAGCTACTGATATGAAACAAAGTTCAACTATGTTAAGATGGCATAATGAGGAGAAATTAATAGTAATGGCAGTGTGTGAAAGAGTGTGAAAATAAGACTCTTTATAAAAATTAAATCTTCCAAATTTTATGAATCTTTGCTTGGAGAGAGAGGAGGGAGACACATACACACACAGACAACAACAGAGAGAGGGGGGGGGGGTAGCATTGGTAGAAAGCTCTGAGGTGTTGTTACTAACCTTTGACCCTTTGGGACCTCTAGCTCCTGATTCACCTTGTTTCCCCTTTACAAGGAAGGCATGATGGTGAAAAAGAAAAAATGGCAGGTGGAGTTAAAAACAAGAAAGGAATTACCTGTGATTCGAAATAACACAGAATGGTGAACATCCTTCTGTGTTAGCTGCCCTGACACTACGGATAGGTATCTATGCAGTTGGATATATAGACACAAACACAAGAAAACCATAATGGTTCCTGGGTCCCACATCTTTTCACCAACCCAATCATTGCATGATGATTCAGAAGACTATTCTCTCATCAAAACAAAGGGAGGATTTACATGAATAATTCTCATTAGTCTTAATAGCGTTTGTCTGCATAAATTTCCTCTTCTTCAAAGAGTAAATTATTTCCTGTGTCAGTAGGATGGGCAATTAAAATAAAGTGTTACCACATTAGCTGCCAGGAAAGTTTAGTGGAATAAAGATCAAACAATTAAACGATTCTTTTCACTCTAATATTTTCAAGGTGTTACTCACCATCACATAATATAAATAAGCAGAGACTTTATATTTTCCCAGAAAGTTTTAAACATATTAAGGGGGGAAATTTTGCTACAGCATCTCCTTCATCTTCTTGTCCCCATCCCCACCTTGGTTAATCAAGATGAGAGAGTAAATAGAATAGATCAAAGTGAAATTGTAGAATTAAAGACTCAGTATGTGCACATTATAGAAACTATTTGGGAGTTTGGTAAGTTCCCTTTAACACTTGTTGAGTTTTATTTTGGTGTTCTGGTCTAAAGCAGGTGGTACGTGTTTTCAGACCAATGAACGACATTTCACAGGGCAAAGACAACTGACCTTCGGTCCAGGAACTCCGGGTTCACCTCTCTCACCTCTCCCAGGAGACCCGGCCTCTCCACGTTCACCCTGTCACAGATTACATCATACACGAGTGACAAAATGCCAATATTGATCATTACAGAATAATAAAGTTTGGAGCGGGGTAGAGAGGAATGGAGTAGAACCCAAGAAAATTGTCCTGCTTGAAATAAACAAAAACTCTGACAACTTTGATTCCAATGACTGTCTATAGAAAATGTTTTCCCCAAGGAAACTTATGACACACAGGAAAGATAGGGAATTGATTTATTTGGGGATCTCATCATCTTGTTTTCAACTGCCAGTAAAATGGATTTCCTGCTAAGCTAGGGATATGAGGTAGTCAGCCCAGATGACTGATGGGAAAAAAAAATCCCCACAAGCTTAGGGATGAAGGATGTGGTGATATGATTCCGATATAATCCATATACTATTTCAAAATAATAGCTAGCACTTTAAGTCTTACCAAGTTTTTATATGTGTTAGCTTATTGAAACCTCATAACAAGCCAAGTGCTATACCCATTTTACAGAGGAGGAAACTGAGAGACAGGGTAAGCAGACTTGCCCTGGGTCACACTACCAGTAAATGAGGCAGGTTTTGAACTTGGGCTTTTCTGAATTTGTCTTATTTTTTTATCTACCTAACTACCTAAACAAAATTTCTATGGGCTTGTATTCTAATACGATCTTTGTCAGCAAAGCATCAGATCAAAATTTGAACCTGATGACTTTAAACTCCCAAAGATTTTATTATCATTGTTGAGAAGCATGAGAAAGCCAGCCTAGAAATTGGGAAAACCCCATCTAGAACACATACTGGCTGCGTGACCTCGGACAAGTCATATAACTGCACAGAGACACCACAGGCTACTCTCTCAAGGAGAGGGGGTTTCCTAATTAATAATTAATTCCGAACTAATAATCAATCCTTAATAAATTAACTACTTAGTTCCTAATTACTAATTAATTTATAATTCCAACACACAGCAAGTGTGTTGATTCCTTACTTCCAACAGCAACAACCAAAAGGACCTTAAGAGAGTGGTTTTAAAAGCTGTTTGATTCATCTGTACTGTCTGTGACTCTCTCTCTAATTAGAACAGACAAAGCCTCTATTCATTTGATATGTTACAAATTCTTACTGTGTGTTTATCATTGTGCTAAATATCAAAGAGAGAATACATAAGGAATTTAAAAATGGGTGCCTGCCTCCTAGGAGCTTACAATCAAGTGGGAAGTCTGGACATACATATAGGAGGCAGAGAAGTAACAGTGACAGCCAATACTTAATCAGTAGAGGCTGGGGGACTCAGGAAAGGAGGAGGGATCTAACAGATCCCTGAATGAGGGGCAAGACTTGGCTAGGCAGGCAGGACAGGAAACAAATGCGTTATGGACAACGGACTAGAGATGAGATGGAGAATACAACTTGGGGGTGAAGTGGAGTTGACCTGGCTGGAGGGTTAGCTTTGGGGAGGAGGAGGACATATAAAGTCAGAGAGGGCCAAGAGAAGGCCAGACAGTAGGGGCTGAGGAATCTGGACTTTATCTTACTGGGAAAGTCATCAGGAACAGTGACAAACTTCTTCTCCCTTAGTCCCACACAACCAACCAGTTGTCAAATCTCATTAATTCTACTTCTGCAACATCTCAAGTCATTCCAACTTTCTGAATTCCCACTATAACCAATTTGAGTTCAGGCCCTTGCAACTTCCTGTCTATAATATTGCAATAGCTTCCTAACTGTCCTCCTCCAATCTCACCCCACCCTAATCTACTGTTGCCACCATTATCAGCACTATCCCCTTATCACATATCTCCATCACTCCTGTATTTCATGACCTTTAGTGACAACCTCACATTCAAAGTCATTCATATTTGACTCCAACCTCCCTTATCCAACCTCCCTGGGCCCTAGTTACTGCACTAGTAAATGAGCAGCAATTATGTAGCTGTGTTCCAGTCAAACTGGATTACTCTCCATCCTTGTTTCTGTCTTGCCTTCTCTCATCTTTGTTCTTTTGTCCATGCCATCCCCCATGCAAAAAACCAGTGCCCTTGTGAAAGCTCTTTCCTTTCTTCAAGGCCCAGTTCAGGGGCTCCTCTACAAAGCTTTCATTCTATCAGCTGGAAATGATCTTTCCATCTTCAGAATTCTCATAGCACTCTACACCTCTTTGCATTTAACCAAATTCTGGCTTATAATATTGGTGTGCGTGTTATACTCCAATTTGATTATAGCCTTCTTACAATCAAGTAAAATCTTTCATTTTTGTGTTCCCAGCACTTAGCACCTTGCTATACACACTGAAGGCATTTAATAATGTTTATCGAATCAAATAGAACATTAGAATTTTGAGTGGGAAGGGACTTTTAGACATCATCTAATAAAAGCCTCTCTCCATGATAAAATCAGTATTTTAGGAAGATTGATCTGGTGATGGTGTCATGAAGAGAACAGAGGGAATGAGGAATTGGAGGGGTTCAGCATGATAACTGGGGTAACTAGGTGGTTCAGTGGTTAGAGAGCTGAGCCTAGAATCAGGAAGACCTGAATTCAAATCTGGCCTCAGACATTTACAGCTGTGTGACCCTGGACATGTCACTTAACCTTTGTTTGCCTTTATCCACTGGAGAAGGAAATGGAAAATTACTCTTGTGTCTTTGTCAAAAACCACAACATATGGATTATGGTCCATGAGGTCTCAAAGAATCCGATATGACTAAATGGAATGACTAAAAAAGTCATTCAATAACTTGATCAAAGCAGGTAATTGATGAATATTGGCTGAACTGAACTGTAGAATGCTGGCAGGGAGATCTGTATTCAAATCTTGCCTTTGCTACTTACAAATCTAAATGACTTTAGGTAAGACATATGGCCTCTCACCAATAATAATAACAAAATGAGTAGCGTGTATGTAGCACTTTGACCTCTGCAAATCACTCTACACATCTATCTCATTGTATCCTCATAATCACTCTGGGGAGTAGGTACTATCATTATTATTGTGATACAAATGGGGAAACTGAAGCAGAAAGAAGTTAAGTGACTTGCCTAGGGTCACATAACTAGGAAATATCTGAGGTCAGATTTGATCTCAGGTCTTCCTGACTCCAGATTCAGTGCTGTAGACTTGACACTATTTCGTAGCCTCTCCCAAAGTAAGGGGATTGCACCAGATACCCTCGTCAGGCTCTAGATTTTTGATACTGACTTGGTTTCAGTTCCTTCCTCTACCACTTGCTATGCTATGCTTGGGAAATTCACTTCTGTGCTCCTGGGACTCAGTTTCCTCATCTGTAAAAAGAAGAGGTTGGAGTACATGACCCCTAAGGTCCCTTAGAGCTCTAAATCTTTTCTGCTTTGACTTGTGACCTGGTTGATAGATATTGTTGCTGTCATCCAGGAGAAGGATGATGCAGACCACGAATTCTAGGAGTTGAGGAATGAAAAGGGAGGGTGGTGAATGAATTACTTGGCAAAATCTGCCCAGGTTAAAATAGGTACTGCATGTACTTGGATACTTTGCTGTATGAAAAGTGCATGAGAATATCTCCAATTTGCATCCATTGGCTGTGTTCCAGTTCTCATCTAAAGCTAAGTGAATTGGTTGCCTCTGACAGAACATACATCTCTTCCACTGATAAAAGAAGTGGTCTACCCTTCTTCAGAGAGGATGGGGTCTTCCATCTGTATACAGACTGACATATTCAGGACTTTTCTTTCAGGGATGGTTCAGACCTGACTATCTAAAACCATCTCTTATCTATTTCCAGTGAACTCAACACATGGAAGAAGATGATGCAGCTGTTTAAAAATAAAAGACTGATGTTTGGTCTAACGTTACCTTCTTTGATTTATCTAGGACTTGTATCTGTCACAAACCAAACTAAAATTCCAGATCCCTATCTTTTAAGTTCATGTGGGTGTTTTTATTTCCTCCTGAGAAGATAAAAAGAGAATTTCATCCTGACTTGATAAATAGCAAAATAATTTTTCATATGGTGGGCATACAGGTTTTTATAATGCTTTTAGCATACTCTTTGGATCTGTCTGGTAGGACAAGCCATTGAAGATTTTATGTTAGAAAATCTTTCTGCTCTTCAAAGAGCCTCTTTCTGGTACCAGGTGCTTGTGGAATCTATGAAAGGATTATTTCTAGCCTTTGACTCCAAAGGAGTCGCGCTGATGAGGGGGAGCTATAATTCTCTACTGAAGTTAGTGGGTTGACCGACTCTGCTTAAAAATTCCACTCCTTCCACCTGGCCATTAGACTACAGAGCTTATATAATAGAGGAAGGGGCGAGTGAGGTATATTGTCTCATTTATTTCACTCCCCTGTGAATTTGCCCACCTCCTTCTGCACAGAAGTCAAGGGAATGAGAATCGACTTACCTTTGTTCCAGGTAACCCTGGCAACCCTGGTTCTCCCTGTGGGCCAATGAAACCTGGCTCTCCCTTTAAAAAGATGAGCATATTAGAGTATTATTTATTTGTCAGTAAGTAATTAAAACCAAATTGGTTTTCTCCTAATGCAATTCTTCTCATCCACCCATCTTCCTTCTCCATCACCCAGTTATTTCCAACTGAGATCCAGCAACTGAGACAAAATTAATCAGGGAGGGTCTTCTTCAGCACAACTATTTGCAGCAAATCTTCATAGAATTTAGATTTAAAAAGAGGAAGAAAAGACAACTGAGAAATCTCTAATTCTTCTTTTCCATTTGTTTTGTAGTGCCTATTGTTATTTACTTAGCACAAATTCAATACATTTATACTAAGGGCTGGATGAAAAGTTTTTTCTTTTCTTTTTGTACTTTTCTATTTTGTTTGAATGTATGCATGTATAGGTAGACATAGACATGGCTATGCACCGGTGATTGTCTCAATAGGTCCCATTCCCCATTTCTTTGTTTCCCAATGATTTAATATTTTCTTTTCCCCAGTTACATGTAAAAATCATTTTTTAACATTCTTTTTTTAAAAAATTTTGAGTTCCAAATTTTCTCTGTCCCTGTCATCTACTCCTCCATCCCACTGAGAAGGCAAGCAATTTTATGTAGGTTATACATGTACAGTCATGCAAAACATTTCAACATTAGTCATGCTCTGAAACATGACCAAAAAAAAGAAATAAAGAAAAAGTATGCTTCGATTTGCATTCAAACTGTATCAGTTCTTTCTCTGGAGAAGTTAATCCCTACTTCTGATACCCTTGGCACTGTTTTATTAGAAAAAGAGGGGAACAATGCTGTAGAGGGACTTCTCATGATTTTCTACTTCTTTCTTCTCTCTGCATTTTTACACTTGAACAGGTGAATCAGAGTAGACAACCTCCTGGGGCATGTGTAACAAAATAGAGTTCTGAACTTCTAGTATTTCAGAAATGTCAATGACAGATATCCAAATTTCAGACAAAAAATGTTAACCACAACTTTATAATCCATTGTTGTTAGAGTGATCCCTTACTGATGACTAAAAATGCTCCTGCCCCTTGCCCCCAAAGCAAATAAATAAGCTACCCCTCAATACTTGATGACTCAGTGTCTCTTTAAATGATCAGCTAGCACTAGAAAAAGGCAAGTTTTTTTTTTTTTAAGGTTGACAGTTTATAGGTAAGTCAGACCTCTCAAATCTCTAAAGAGAAATAACTTCTCTGGTTGGTTAGCATACCAGTAAGAGTGCAAAGCAAACAGGAGGACCAGGAAGGGCATAACAGTGAAAGAGAAGCCAGAGGGATAAATGATGTGCAAACACACATTTCTTATTCTGGTTAGTGGTCTTGTTACTAAGAAGAGAAAACATTCCACCTTGGGATGCAAAATTTCAGAGCTTGTATTATTTCTGACTAGAAACACTTTAGGGGATCTAAAACTATAATCCTCACTTAAACAGCAACTGATAGAAATAGCTTCTGAATTCATGGTAAAAGAAAAGGCTTGGCAATCCCAGTATTTCAAACAACAATAGCATTATTTAATCTTACATTTTTCCATAAGAATGATTATTAGTTTATCGTCATCATGACACCCTGAGAGTCTAAGTTTTTTCACCAGTGCCAAAACAAAAACAAAAAACCCACCACCAACTTCTCATAAATGTTTATTTCAACTCTCAACCTAGTCAAAAGGGGAAAAGAACTTTTAATTTTCGGAAAAATCAATTTGCATTCATTTTTTCCCTCTTAGAGATCTCAAACAGCCTCACAGACAGCATCTTCATAATTTCTTGGTGTGATAGATAAGATCTTATACCCATTTTACACATAAAGAAATTGAATTTCATAGTCATTTGCATGAGGATGGTCTTGGAAAAAGTAGAAATTAGAGCTGTCTTCCGATTCCCATCATCAGGTTTGTTTCAAAGACTACAGAGCTATCCTTGAGTGCATGAATCACTCCCTTTAATCTTGAAAAGTTCCTGGGAGCTACTGGTAGATCAGAGATGGTTAAGTTGCTCTTTTCCTTTTCTAAGGAGTAGATAAATCAATGTTCCTACAAAGACAGAGACATGTAACTGCAAAACTCAGATTGTTTTAGCTTCTTGCTGTTGTCATGTCTAGTGTATTCTCCCAAATCTTTGGGGTTGAGACTGTGAGCACTCAACTGAACCCTCCCTGGAGACCAATGGTATACACAATGATTCCTTGGGCTTGTTTCAGTGACCTGGCATCATATTTTGGGGGTCAAAACAATGCATGGCAGGAGCAATCAACTAAGGGTGAGGTTATAGGATTATAAATTTAGAGATGGAAGAAGACTCAGAAACTATATTGTCCAACACCCTCATTTAACAGATGAGAAAACTGATACCTAGAGATGGGAAAGCATCTTAGAATCATAGATGCAAAGCTCCATGGGACCTCAGAAACCATTGAGTCCAACACTTTCATTTTACAGATGAGAAAACTGAGGTCCAGAGACGAAAGGGGCTTGCCTAAAGTCACACAGGTAATGAGAGATGGAGGCAAGATTTGTATCTAGGTTCTCTTACTCTAAATCTGGTGTTCTTTCCATAGCACCATGCTGCTGTTTCAAGAGGAAGGGAACACACATTTATCAAATGCATACTATGTGCCAGGCACTTTGCATATATTGCTTCATTTGATACTCCCAACAACCCTGGGAGGTAAGTGCTATTGTTTTCCCCATTTTTCAGCTGATGAAACTGAGGCAGGCATAGATTGAGTGACTTGCTGTGAGCCACACAGTTAGGAAGTGTCTGCAGTCAGATTTGAACTAAGGTCTCTCGGTTCCAGGTCTAGAGTTCTATTCATTTGTCTGCCAGTAAGTCATACTCCTTCATTACCCACCCACCAAATGTTGATATCTGTCATATAGAATGGAAAGAAAATAAAATACTGAAGGAGATCCTGAAGAAATTTTTTAAAAATCAGATCTACCTTTGTAGTTAGACCATAGAGCCCAGTTCTTATCTCTTTTCTTTTTGCTGGCTCAAGGATGCTTTCAATATGTCACCATCACAGCTAAGATAAGATCTATTGAATGATTCAATAAGTATCTCTGATGTTTTCTGAAACTCCTGGAAGATAGACCATGATTACTCATGACTGTGTAATCACCCTGACCATTAGGAAAGAAAGAGTAGATGGAAGTAGGAGGGGCATCATGTTGCAGCCACGTTTGGAGGAGGATGAAAAAGAAACAGAATGAGTCAGGAAAAACAGAGACAGTGACCCCAAGACAATGTGCTTTGGTGGACTCTTCTTGGGAGGGAAGCTGACTCCTTCTGGACTAAATTACCTGGGATTTTCTGGTCTATGAATGAGAGAGGTTACTCTGCTTATGGAAGGAATACAAAGAAAGGATCACTTGGAAAAAGAGATCAATTGGAATTATCAAGTAACTGTTTACAGTGGAAAAGAGAAATTAAATCCAAACTTTCTGCAAAACAATTAAAAATGGGAAAACCTTGACTTCTAGGTGGAAATAGGGGAAGAAAGAAGGTCTTTAGCATACAGTAATAGAAATATATGTCATAGAAATAGTGACATCAACTAAGAACATCCCCCCAGAGATAAAAATAATACATATCATTTCTGAATTTGTCCAGTCTCTAACCTTCCTCTCATAATCCCTTCCTATAAATCAAGTTGTTGATTTTTCCCCTCCTTCTCTTTCCTATCTGCACTCTCTTGAGTGGCAGACAACAATTTTGCTTTGGATTTGTGTTATTGTGCCCAGCACCCAGACAGCAAAGTCAATTGGGATTCCAGCCAGAGTAGGTCTGCCAACGATGTGTTAAGAGGAATAAAAATAAACAGTAGGATGAAAACTAACAGACTGATCTTAATGAGTTATGCATGGATAGGGCCACCATGAGTCTTGCATGGAGGAGAGAACACAAATTTTAACTGATCAGCTGGAGGTCACAAGGGGATGGGGGCCAAAGGAATAGCAAAGTTGAACTTTTTCTTTAATAAATAACACCGAAAGTTGAATTTAGAACAATGTCACCTATGAATACACTTTAATGTGAAGTCACTGAATGACTGGAAATAACATTTTAGCCAAAATGAACTTCGATGAAACAAATTGTAAGTATTATATTCCTTGTTGGTTTTTTTTTTTTTGTTACTGTTCAGTCGTTTTTCAGTCTTCTCTGACTCTTTGTGACCCCACTTAGGGTTTTCTTGGCATTTCCTTCTCCAGCTCATTTTACAGATGAGGAAATTGAGTTAAGTGACTTGCCCAGGGTCACACACAACCAGTAACTGTCTGAGGCCAGATATGAATCAGGAAGATGTCTTTCTGACTCCAGGCCTACTGCTCAATTCGCTGCACCATCTAGCTGCCCATATTCATTATTAACATATATCTATTCATCATGAGGCAAAAGAATTTTAAATTATGAATAGTAAAATTTGAATGGGAAGGTTATAATCACTGCTTTATAGAGAATCATAGGATGATGTTCTTGCTTTCTAAAAATAAAGTTAAATTTTGTTCTGATGGACACAAAAACATTAGTCCTTGAAATGTGTTCTTAATATAAGTTAACACCTAGAATCCCTATGCCATCAACCTACCAATGTACAAATGTCCATATGCCAATGATTTTCAAGGACAAAAAACAAAAATTGAACATCAAGAAATTGCTTATATCTCCAAATGGTCACAGCTGTATTTTTGACCTATTTTCATATAAATTTGGATAGAACCTAAACAATACAGAAATGTACCTTCAAATGACCTTCTGAGTGGCAAGAAATTGAATGCAAGAACATCTGAACCTGAAACCTCCAGGAATTAGAGAGCAGATGCAGTAGGATGTCTTGGGTATGAAAGGGGTCAAATAAAACAGTGCTATTTTATAGAACATATAAATTGATAGATACACCCACATGCACATATATCCTTTATAACTAATTTGCTAAAATCTGACTTGGTAGAACTAAAATGATTAATTTAGAAAGATCACTGGATTGGGAATGCTTTGTCCTAGATACAGCTTGAGGTATTAACTAGCTCCATGACCTTACCTCACTAAGTCTTGGTTTCCTTCTCTTTAAGTTGAAGGACTTAACCTTCTCTTTATTCCATTGTAGTTTGAAGGTTCCATGTTTCAAGATCCCCAAATAGTGCTTTAATGAACACCATGAGTTTTAAATGTCCCAAGGTCTAGTACTGATTTCTCCTTTCCATAATTCTGAGACCGAGGTTCTTCTCTGAGAAGGGATCCGTAAAGGTTATGGTCACCTTGCATTATCATCTCTAGTAGTCAGTTTTATTACATTCTAGAAAAATTGCACCTGTGGTTTCATTGCTACAGGGAGGTTTTTGTGAGGGACCTCCTTCTTTACAACTTAGTGTTTTAAAAGAATTGCTTGGTATAGGTGAAAAGAGATCTGCCCAGCCAGGGTCATTAAGACAGTATGTGTCAGAGGCAGGATTTGAACCCAGGTTGTCCTGGCTCTGAAGCTACCTTTCTATCCCTCTATCAGAGTATCTTGAGACTCTACTTCTGATTGACTGGGTGAACCTGTTAGGCAGATATTTAAAGGTACTAAACTAAAACTTACCGACATTTTAGAACTTGGGTATTTGGGTTGTAGTTTATAGCCAAGTCAGTACAATTCAATATATTAAAGATGAAGAGGTCTGTTGGGTTTCAAGAAGCTTATAACACTCACTACCTCATTGGTTTTTAAGCTAGAACTAGCTAGCTCTTAAATAATAACTCCAAGAATTCTCCTTCTGTTAGAAATTTCTGCCAGCGTTCAAAAGAAAGAAGCATTTAAGCAAAAACTTTCACCAGCCAACTGGGAACCCCCAACACTTCTTGACTATTTTAAAGTCTCACCTCTAGGCACAGGCTACATTCCCTTCTTATATAATGGGAGGAATCATCCCCTTATCACTTCCTGAACTTCCCTGTTCAGGCTTAGCAGTGTGGTCAAAGCAAGTTTCAGTGAAGTGGAAGAGAGAAGATCTGTTGTTCTACTATTCTGAGCCTTGTCACTGAAGCAGGGCATGCTCCAAAGCAGACCATGTGTGAATGCTGGGTAACCACAGGATACCTGGAGAGCCACCCAGTGGAGAGCCGAACTGGAGCTCCAAGGAAGCAGAAGGAATGCAGTGGAAGCGTGATGGAAACCCAGCTTCCAACAGCACAGCTTAGCTATAGGATGCTGAGAACAAGGGCGGCAGGTGAACCCACCTGTCTGTCCACCATGAGTGGGCAGCCCAGGAGAGGAAGAGGAAGAGTTTTGGACAGTCACAGGTTCTGGGAATAAGAACCTTTTGCTGCAAACCAAAGGACTCTCTTCACATGAACACCTTGTGAGAAGTATTGGCATCACCCACAGGTCTTTGCAATCACTCACACATGAATGGCAATGCCATTTCAAATATGAAGGATAAATATATCTATATACATATATATAGAGATATACGCATATACATTTCACACTATACATAGACACACACATGCACATACGTAGTTCTCTCTGTCTCTCTCTTCTTCACGTTCTCCACCCCTCTCCCTCTCTTAGCTTCTGCAAGAAACCTTCTCCAGTCCTCCCAAACCTTAGTACTTTCTCCCCAAGACTATCCCTGTTTTATCTTTTTTAGATTCTCTGTATATAGCTTTTTGAAGGTTGTCTTCCCCATAAGACTAAGTTCCCTGAGAGCAGGGACTGTTATTTTTGCTTTTCTTTGTATTCCTGACATTTAGCACCATGCCTGAAGCACAATAGGCACTTAAACACCATCTAATATTACTGAGTCTCCCAATTTCACCCAAACTCGAACATGTACCCAGTCCCACTATGATCAGCAGAGGAGCTTTGCCTACTTCATTTTTAACCAGGGATGATTCTCTCTTCCCCCTCTTCAGGGAACCTGGTGGCTTTTCTGCTCTCCAGGGTCATTGTACTGATGGGAGATGCTTTGCCCAGCCCACAGTAACCCTACCTCAAAAGACCTGCTGGCCTTGGCCGCCTTGGTAGCTGGATGTACTACGATGCCTGGTTACATAGTTATTTTTCAAAAAGAATTACTAATTTTTCAAAGAATCATCCTGGCTTTGTATCACCCAAAAATAAATAAATAAACAAACGAATGAACCCTAAACCAATACCACATATTCTGGAGTGTCAAAAATCACTGGATTAAAAGCCATACCCTTACTAGATGCTTCTATTTTAGCGCGATGGTTTCAAAATAAATAGTCCTTTCCTTGCCCCCCATCTTAGCACAAATTTAAGTTTTATTTATCTTTTATGACCTTAAATGTCAATACCCACATGGAAGGGAGAGGAAGGCAAACTTCAAGAGGAAATAGCTCAGTGGAGAAGCTGAAGACTATACTCCCAGCTCCGTTGGAGAAAAGGGAGGAAGGATCCCTAAGGAACAGGTTTCTCTTGACCTCCTTGGCAACTACTATCTGTACCTGAAGAGCATCCTGAGAAATCATCTGCATTTTCAAGGCTTTTTCGGTGAGGAATATGGGTCAAACAGGTGATTAAAAACTGGGGACTGATTCAGGGAATGTGCCCTTCCCATTAACTTTAAGAAACTAAGGATGACTGCTAGAGGCTTGATGAAGGTCTGAGAATCCATAATAAGGCACTGACTAATTTTTTCCATACACAGCCAAAAACAGCAAGAGGCTTTTAACTGCAATTGACCTTGAGGTAATCTCCCAGTTGACCTTGAAGCAACAGTACTATAGTACTTCTAGTTTGACTTTGCTATATTTACCTTCTAAAAGTATCTCCCTTGTAGGGACAGGATCTAGCTCAAGTTCATCTAATCAGGATTATCTTGGACCTTTTTCTGTTTGTTTCTGTAATCAAGGAGTTCTCAAACCTGGTGCCAGTAAACTTGTTTTTCCTCTAATATTTTGATAGCTATTTCAATGTAATTGGTTTCCTTTGTAATGTTTATGTATTTTATTCATGCATTGAAAAACATTACCCTGAAAAGGGGTCTAGGGGTTTCGCTAGACTTCCAAAGAGGTCCAGGACACATAAAAGAGTAAAGAACCTCTTCATGATCATTAGTGAAGTTAAAGTAATAGAAGTAAGTGCCTCTGGTTAATGGAAGCAGCTACCAACTGCTTTGGGGATTCATAAGCCCAGTTTCACGCAGAAGCAGCCTGCCAGGTGTTCTCATCAAAAACTTTCAGAACTGACCACCTGCAAAAGTGAACTGGAAATATCGTCTTAAATGAGCAGATCTCACACTCACAGAAATCTCTGACTTTACATTTATGACCATTGGTTTTATTTTATGAGTCATTCAAAGAGAAAGGCCTCCAATATATGACTTTTTTAACCTGCCTGAAGGAACTTCTAACACAGCAGCCATAATCAAAGGTTGTGTTTTCTGAGATCTTTACTGCTTTCAAGCAGATCCAATTTTCGTTTTCCAAAAACAATAGTACAGAAAGATTGGAGGGTGTGGGGAGAGAAGTGCTGATTTACCAGGGTACTAAAGAGCATCAGCAATAATTCTGATTAATGTGATGTGGCACTGATTGCAGGAATCATAGAGTATCCTTCCTTACAGGCTAATTAGAATTCAAGTCAGCACAATACCTGCTTTGGAGGATTATAGTGAAAACATTTGTTGTAATAAGAACCTCCAGGCAGCCTGTTTGGAGGTAATGATTGATTTGTAAAATTATTGAAGGGGGGACAAGGTGCAGCAGAAATGAGAGAATGAAATTTGTCCCCAAAAATGCTTATTTCCTTTATGGATCAAGTTTGACTCTACATTAAAACATCTTTTTTTTTTTTTTTTTTTTGTGGCAATGTTAAAAATGAGCTTCATAGCAAAGGTTTATTCAAACCCTAGAAAATACGGTTTTCTGCTCTTTTCTTCATGGGATTACATCATGAAAGTACTTCTAGTTTATTTATTGGAGGCTTTCATCGGGGCTGGTGAGATTTCTCATTTCTGCTTGCATGAATTTCCTAATTGGACTCTCAAATTACTCAATTGCTTATATTGACTTTGTCCATGGCAAGGAGGCTAATGATGGATAACAGAAACACAATGCTAGCCTTTTAACGAGCAGTGTTTTCTTTTTAGGAAGTTATTTCACATCCTGTTTCATTTTTTTTGAAAGTCTGACTCTGTTCTGGTTTTCTGATGTGAAAGAAATAGCAGTGTAAGTGAATTTAGTAAGTAACATTTTTAACAAGTGATGGGGAATCACACTTGTTCCCAAAGAATGGCAGAGTTAGTGTTTTAGCTGCCTGGAAAAGGGATTCTCTCCTTTTGGATTCAGTGTTAGGGATGACTTCATAGCAAAAAGCTCAGAATCAGAAACATTTCACACTTGTTTCACTCCTTGTAGAGATGTGGAATTTCTATTAAATTTCTATTAAAGGCTAAAGACTTTTTTTTCTTTTTGAAAATAAAAAAAGAGGACATTTTAAGAAAAGAAACAATAGTTTCTTTAGCATTTAAATGATTTTCTTCTAAAAGTTTCCTTTTATTTATCTCTAATAAATAAAGATCAGGGACACTTATTTTTTCTACTTGCATCTTCAATGCTTAGCATGGTGTTTGGCACATAATCTATTCATTCCTTCAATTCCATCACTCCTTCATTCATTTAAGTCCAGTAAAATAATGTACTTCATTTGTCTGTCTTTTTTAAAGTAAGCTAGCTGTGTATGTTTATTTTTAATTTTATTTATTTTATTCTGAACTTAAGAACTAAAACAAGCATTTTCATCACATACTAGAATAGAAAAAAGATGATTGCTCCTGAAACTGCAAAACTATTATATATAATTTGCTATTCCTTTTAAATAGATAATAAAATTATCATGTAATTTTCTTTTTTTCCTTTTCTTGCCTCCCCCTGCCATTTTAGAGATGGTTACTATTAGACACAAATATGTATGTACGCATTACATTTGTGTATGTGTGTGTGTGTGTGTGTGTGTGTGTGTGTGTGTAAAACCATTCTATACATATTTCTATTCATCAGTTCTTTCTCTGGATGTAGAGGGCATCTTCCTTCATGGATCCTTTATAGTTAACTTGGGGATTTATTATAGTCAAAATGACTTAGTTGCTCAAAGTCATTCTTAAAACACTATTGCTATTACTGTATACAATGTTCTCTTTTTCTGCTTACTTTGTCCCTCATTATTTCATTATAAGTTTGGCTGTGCATGTTGAAAGAAGTTTACATCAGTGGATAACTCATAGTTTATGAAGCATAGTGTTTGCTGACAATAAAAATTTCCATGAGCTTAGGTCATGTCAGGGACACTGATTTTCCTGTCAAGGTGGGGGAAAGAATTGCCACACAACTCAATCAGACTCCTTAGCCTGTCACCACCACTGTTGATGCCCAGAACATCATGTTCCCTGATTTTCTCCCTGGGCACGTATGAGACTTTAGGTAATAGGATGAGGGAAGGAAGGAGAGGAGATGGGGAGTTATTGTGATACTACAAGTAAGCAGTTGACCTCTTTACTCTGAAGACAGGCTGTTGAATTCACCCATCTGCACAAGGAATAGTTCCTTCAACTCAAGTTGAAAATCACAGTTGATAACTGAGAAGTTAAAGAGCCTCAAATGAGCAAAGATAGAGGGGAAGCAACAATTCATCTACCAATACTCTGAGATGAAGGAAGAGGAATATATATATGGAAAAAGGAAGGTCTATGTTTGCCTTTTGCAAAGTGAGTGTTGAGATAAAAGAAAGCAACAGTTATTTCATCTCAGATTTATAGCACTTTAAGGTTTGCAAAAACACTTTCTTCACAACAATCCATTGAAGAAGGTATTACTGAATGTATTATTTTCCCCAATATACAGATGAGAAAACTGAAGCAAAAAAAGGTCAAAGGACTTGACCAACATTCCACAACTGATAAGTGTGGAAACAGTTCTAAATTTTCTTCATCCTTATCTTCATGTTCCTAGAATAGTGCCTGCCACACAGAAGGCACTTAATAAATGTTTCTTACTTCTGTCTTACTCTAAGCTCTGAGCTCTTTCTGCAACGTGGAAAGATAAAAGCTCTTTGCTTACTGGAAAGCTGGAAATGACCAACTTTATCCAGTCAGCAATTGAGTTAAATCATTATTTTGAAAGAATATGAAGGCTAAACAAATTCCGGGAAATTCAGTGACTGCACTGAGCATCCCATTACCTAGTTTAACCTTGGAATATCCTGACATTCAATGGACCATGAATGCATGAAATAGGAATTCCAAATGACTTCCACATAGCAAGGAGAGCTTTTCCATGCATGAGCGGAAAGATGAAGAGTATACTGTGTGTGTAACATTCTCAGTGCTAATGAGTGCTCTGCACGCCTAAGGTTTCCGCATTTTTTGCTCTTAGTGATTCCATAGGACGATACATGGATGAGTCAGCCTTCTGTGTTAGGTGCTTTACTCATTTCCTGAATGCCAGGCTGGAATGGCATCAGATACTCATTAAGTTTCCAATCATTCTACAGCAGCAACAGGTGGTGAAACAAAGCTTCTGTGGCTGATTTCCTCAATGTCCTGGAAACATGGAAGGTATTTGTGCTCTCTCTGTAGTAGCAGATGATGAAGAGGGGAGGAGGGAAGGAAGGTTGAGTAGCAACAGGAAGTGTTTCCAAAGCATAAACAAAAACTCAGATGGTGAAGCAAATATTTTGATTACCACGCATTCTACATTTTTTGACATAGTGGTTTCATCTTATAGAGGTCCGTGCTCACGCAAAACTTGAAATCCTGGCTATCTGATTCGTTACTTGGCAGATCCTCCAATAAATCTGCTGTGAGAGATTTCAACCCATCCACACATCTTTCTTAATGTGTACAAATTTTGTTTATCCTTTTCTTAAATCCTCCAGAGAAGATTTACTCAACATGCCAGAGGTTTTCATCTGTATTTTTTGCTTTATTGTAGTATTTCAAAAGCACTCCCTACAACATTTGGGCAAAAACTTGGTAACATCCTAAGTGAAGTTCCATCAATAGCGCTCTATCCACTGAGCCACTTGCTGCGTCCTAGGCAAAGGTTAAATGATTTGCCCAAAGTCAACAGCTAGAAGTGTCTGAGACTGGTCTCAGACTCAGGTATTCCTGAACTTGTCTTCCTGATTCCAGGTTCAACACTCTATTCACTAAAAATCATCTAGCTGCCATATAAATTATGGACTACCAATTGACATTTACAAACGTTCGAATCTACTAACTTCTTAAAGTCAGTATTTAACTTCCATCTCTCTTAAAGGACCTCCAAACCTACTATACCCTGAACTAGAGAGAAAAGGCAAAATTAGAGGAAAACACTGCCCAACAGATGATACAGATATACCAATAGTTATCTCCAAGTTGTGTTTGCCCTTCATTCTCAAAGAGGACCATGACATCAGGGAGATGATGATATGACTTGCAGTTGACTTTGATTTAAGTGAAGTAGGGCTGTGCAGGGTCACCAGCCTCACTTTCTCCTCCAGAGTCATCCAGGGGCCAGATATTCATCAGGACAACTGGAGGTGGCCCAGGATGCAAAGTATCACTAAGTATTTGGTGTGGAAGTCTCTTTAGATAATGCTAAATAGGGATTTCTGTCAAGTGACAGGATCTGTCCACACCTATAGCCCTGGGTTATCACTGGCAAAACAAAGTACTCATTTTAGTTAGACTACCTCCACAAAGTAGACCAGAAAAATTCCTGTGGGGTCAAGGCAAAAAATCATTTTTCTTTTCCTAGAAGTGGCTCTAAATCTATTGACTTCTCTTCTCCCCCAATTGAGAAAGTATAAAAACTGTGGGTAACTTCACAGGCCATTGGGCTATTAATGCTCAAATATCACTGGATTAATCTGAATCTAGATATGAAATTATTAAAATAAAATAAGAATCTAACATTAAATCATTACAATAAAATAAGAGGGATTAGTAAGTAGCATCATTATATGGAAAAGAACAGGATAAGCATATTTTCCTTAAATTCTGTGTGGAAAAAAAATGACAGTGAAATAGAGGAAAAGAATACAATTCACTTTTCAGTGAGCTGTCCTTTGACACTGCCTGAGCTCCCTGGCAGGGTGACTATTTGTCAATCTCACAGGAGTCCTGTTGGTATTCTGAGGAGCTGCTGAAGCTAATGGAGTTCTAATTCTTTCACAATATGTCTCCTTTTCCCATAAAACTACCAGCTTTTCTTCTAGCCATCCCTAAACATCATTTTCATAATTTCAAATTTTCTTTTCTTTCAAATTTCTGACTTCATAAATTAAAAGCATGTATGTGTATGTATATGTGTGTATATGTAGATATACATATATGAGCAAAATTTTCCTGTATCCATGGCAAGACTGAAAATTCACACTAAATAATTCTAAACTGCCTAAATGTAAGTGACTTTTATGCATTTTTCTTTGTTAAATATCAAGGCATGTTGAGTGATGGTAATTGCTTGACATTCAGGCAGTTCAGGAAGTTGTGGTCATAAGAATATTTTTTTCCTTCCACTAAGGGATCAAAGAGGAATATAACTAAACTCCTATGATATTGGTATAATAATAGGCACAAATTAAAAAAAAAGGCCAGAAACATATTAGAATTCTGAACACCATTCAGGAAGACAAAGCTGAGAATCACACTGATTTAATTCCAATTAAATTCATTTAAATCTAATTAAATTAAAATAATTCTACAGTTTATATATCTTATATAGCATAGCAAAGTAATCTTCTTTGCAATTCATGTGGTTATGATATATTCTCCAGGTTACTCAATACTTTAAGACATTTATTATGCCATTCTTTTATTTCAGGTAGTAGATCTTGCCTGAGAACTTTCACCCAGATTCAGAAATATGTTTTATAGAATATTCAATGGAAATTGATATGAACTCATGTGAGATTTGAAAATCACAAGCAATAAGTCTATTCCCATCATTATCATCAAGAGTTTTGCCCCTTTCCCCCTTAGTGACATGAGCAGCCAAGTACCAGGAACAAATCCCTTTTGGCATGCTGGACACAAAAGGTAGTAACAATAGCCACTTTTAGAGAAACCTACAAGTTTCAGGAGGAATACTGATTCTTTGTACCTTGGAGACATTCATACACATTTGGTGCATCTCTAATGATTTCATGCATGTTCTATTTTGAACAATTTGCCTGAAAAAACAAATTGTTAAATGATACCTTACGTTCAAAAACAGCTTAAAATTTACAGAAAGTAGATTGCTTTTTCCCAAGGATTATATCATTAGCCATAGGACATATAAAAAAAAGGAACTAAAAAATAAAATAAAATATACTTCTGAAAGAGCAAACAAACTATATCCAAGAGAGAGAAATCAGGTGTCTTGTTAGCTCCCAAGTGAAATACCTGCTAGTAATTCTGTCCTCTTAGTAAAGTAATTTCAAATTAAACTTTAATAATTTTCTCCCAGAGGCTAAATAAATTGGAAATCAATGTGGAGATTATTTCTTAGTATGTGTGTGTTGTGGTAAAGTGTTTAAATACTAAGGTTCTTGGTAGAGAATAGGGACAGTAAGTGAACATTGTAGGGAGGAAACACTTAGAGACTACATCTGCCTAAACGTCAGCTTTACAGGGTTGTTAAACCCTTATTCTAACCCAAATCTGACAAGATCTTTGCAATAGAATCAAAAATATGAAATCAAAATCAGGCATTGGAGTCTGAACTTTAAAGAAATTCTGTCTTCAAATAAGAGTGGCATTTGATTTTCCTTCAGTGATACAGCTGTATATGAAATCCAGAGGGTACAAACTTCAGCAGGAACTATATTTGATTTTCTACCATTAAAGGATTATTCAATTAAAACCACTTCAGAAGGAATCAGAAAGACAGCACCACCTTGTTACTGTATGTTGTTGGCTTGTGTTTTCCCTTAGTTTTATTTTTCTTTCTGTCCTCCACTTTGGGACTTTCTTCATTTTTAAGCCCTATTACACCAACACTGCAGATTGAGTATTTACCTTTATCCCCGGAAGTCCAGGCAGCCCAGGCAGCCCTGGTTCACCCTACATAGGAAAATTACATAACATTATAGAACAGTATTCACTGAGGCACAAATTGATGGAGAGAGAAACGGCAAATGTGGATGGAAGCTCTGTAGAAACCCTTTCTGCATACATACACACAGAAATACTGTCTAACTCCAAGAAGGATGGTGAGATTGTGTGGTTCAGTCAACTCTTGATGATTCAGGGGTTAATCAGTCTGCAGATTCCATGGGTTCTTTCCTACCAAAGCGGTCTGCTCACAACTTTGGATTATTTCACTTATCATTAGCACTCTCCCCAAAAGGTGAACAGGGAAAGAGCTAACTCAAGTCAATACTTTTGCTACTCCCAGGAAGACATTGAAGCCACTGGTTAAAGTAAAACTTAAGGGTTCAACATGGATATCAAATATCCATGTCAGCCCAATAGCCTCTTACCAACATGCCATCAAGAGTTGGCTGTATGAACAGATGCTAACATCAAAACAAAGCATATCAAAAGTCTTGCGAGCATTTAAGTAGAGTAAGGCTTCTTCTACATTCTTGGATGATGAGGAGATAAGTGAGTAGTTAAAATTATACATAACACCACTTTATATTTCTGACAATTGTTCAAGTCTAGGAAACCCTACTTAACTACTTGGTGGGTATTGTGCAGCTGTTCAATGAAGGCAGGTTTGAGATTAAGTGGTGCACTCTGGGTGAGTGTGTTGGAGTCACACGAAACCTTCTCGTTTTCATAGAATCGTCTGTATTATTTTAAGCACTGAGTGTGGTGACAAGATGTACTGAGACTACATTACTCAGAAAATCCCTTGCATTCCACTAACTAAATCATCAGAGTGAAAATGGAGGGAAAAAAGCATACACGTTGGGGCTAGAACAATTATATGGAGGTTATCTGATTTACACAAATTACTATTTCACCATGGTAACCCAGTGTAGCTAGGCCCATGCCCTCTCACAGAGTGAGAGGAGAGGGAGGAAGGGAGGAACAGGCACAGCTGGAGCAACTCATTTCATGTGCAAATCTGTTGAGAAATTCCAGGACATTTCAATTAGAATACCTATTCCTTGTAAGTTCTGCAAATACATAATTTGCTAAAAAGAAATGATCTGGAAAATAATAATTTCCAAAATGATTTACTGAAGGATAAATATAAAGGGAAAAACCACACTAGTTTTCTCCTGATTTCATTAAAAATTCCTTTCACAATGCAAAAGAAAAATCATAGTGCCTTGGAGCTTTAAAAGGCAAGTACATCTATATCTTAAGTGCAGAATAGATCCAAGACATGTTTCCCAACAGTTCTGCTTCATTGTTGATAATGTTTCTGGTCAAATAATATTTCTCTGGATTGACTGAACTTCACAAAATACTTGTCATTCTTTTTCCCTCTCTCAAAGAAGCTAAATCCTAGTAAAACGAACCATATGAGATTATGGTCTCATTATATTCTCTTTTCCTGAACTGAAGATTATATATTTTTTTCTCTCTTTTAAAGTGCACATTTCCTTTGAAACCACACCAAAAAGAAGTCTAGAAAATATAACTAATAAAACTAAGTAGAGCTATGTGTGTGTGTATATGTGTAGAATGATGGAGTTTAATTCACAAAAATGTACCTTAACAGATTGCGGTGTGTAGTAACATCGTTTTGTTTTTTTTTTTCCCAAAAAATAAAAGGTCTCTCTGATTTATGAGAGAAAATTATTGCAAGGAAAATCAATATGAATATGAATGCAACTCTGGACTTCTAGGGAGGATAGAGTTGTCCAGACCATTTTGGAATATAATATAATGGAATGGAATATAATAATGTTTGAATAGAGTTTTTTTTAATATAGTTAACCACTCTTTTCCTATACAAAGAGCAATGTATATGCATTTCTATAAGTTTATGTTTATTTTATAGTCATTGATTACGCTAACTGACCATCTGTGATCTTCATAGCTTGAATTTTATTTGTTTTTCATTTGATTATTTTTTGGTTGATTGAGATCTAATTTCTCTCACTGTGGACTTTCTCCACCATCCGTTTGAGGATCTATTCTTCTGTGTTCCTCCTTCTCTTCTTTAACACAATCAAGGCTCTCTGTATCAATTTGGGTAGCTAAACCAAAGATTTCTTCTCCTACCAGAAAAGAACTCTCCTTTTTTCATATTTATCCTCTCCTGTGCTCAGGAATTCCTTTGGGTCATGGCTGAAAGGCAACCCTAATAGCTAGGGTACGTGTGGAGAGCTAATGGGGCCCTTTTGCAGCACAAGAATAAAACTTGAATGACTTTAAGAAAAACAGGGCCTGATTCCAGGAAACCCTGTCCCCCTTCCCCCAGCAGGGTTCTCTCCTCCCACTCCAGGTACCTGCTGCCACCACTCATCAACACTAAAAACCACTGGTCCCAGCTGTTCAACTTTCTCTCTTGCTCAAAAAGAGACTATTTTCCCCGAATGAACAATACTTGACAAATTTTCCCTGTTTTAGATTTAAAATACTTGTGCAAAAGTAGGGAATAGTATTCTGAAAGTGAATGCAGTACACAGAAACTCACATACTCAACACAGATGGACATATGCATTAGAGGAGCCATGCTCTAATGCAAAGCATACACAAAGAAGTTTTAAATGGAGCTTAAAAACAGCTTTTTTACAATCTTATGCTAGATACAAAAGTTTGGTACTTATTGGAGTGAAATTAAAGTGAAATTAAACATTAAATATTCAGAAAATCTAGTCTGCAACTGAGTTGATGCTCTGTTATGTTTTTATAAGGTTGTTCCTAAGGCAGGAATTATAATTTCCTGGCTGCCAGCTACAACAGAAGCATAGGCAACCAATATACTTTGAAGGAAAAAAACTAATTGTGGAGAAGTGGAATTGAGCTTACAGAAACTCCAAATCAAGGGAGAAAAATGACATTTATTACCATAGACATTCTACTTCTCATCTAGTGCTTGGATTTATAAACTCTTCAAAACCTAAATATTCTCTCATTTAAATAAGCAATTTTCCATGGCTTTAGTGGGTAGTGGTAACACTGATATCAACTAGTTCTGTCTTGCCTAAATATTTGCAAAAATAAAACTGGGGGAGGTGATCTTCTACCTTTTTAGAATATATTTATTTAACTCCAAGGTCAACATTAAATGAATTCATCCTCTTTTCTAAATGCAATGTTAGAACATTTCCAAAGAAATCTAAAGAAGTTATCTATGAGCCTTCCAGGAACAGGTTTAGACTATAATACCAAGTAATCCTGGCAATGCTCAATGAAAGCCACTTCCAGGTGAAAATCTTACATTGAAACCAACAGAAACTACTGAAGTGTTTTTGTCTTTAAAATGAAGTGATTTTAGACACACCTGCTTCCCAAATCACATTTTAGATTAAGTAATTTAAAAATGAGCGAGAGTTGGTATCTCTATGATGGGCAAAATCAATTTGTGTATTTCATTCCCTAGTGATCTGTGGACCCAAGTCCATTGTACTCAATTCAAAAGTTCACCATTTTCTTTTCAATGGAAAAATCAGAGGAATTTTAGGCTAATACTTGAAATGTCGTTAAGGTCCAGAAGGGAAAACTTGAACTTCTGCTGATTACAATGGAATTGACTGGGTTAAGTCCTTTTTTTCTCCATTTAAGAGCATTAGATTGCCTTCAAAATTAGAGCCCCAAATGAAAAGGCCTTTTCAAAAATTACTTGAATCCTTAAGTGTTTAAAACAAAAGGCTGGTCCTCTCGATGTCTACATGAATGTGAGAATAACATTTCATTATGTCCCCAGGTTCCCAATGAATACAATAAGATGCATTCTCTCATTTCAGTTTCACTAATGAAGTAAATTCCATCTTTCGATTCATCTTTCTTTCTACAACATCATATGCCACCAGACAAAGACAAAGCCATAATTTTATACAAGATCTAATCTAATGTGGAATTCACATTTACTGGCTAGTGACAATACATCTGTTATTCCAAATCTGATTGCATTGGGCATTGAAATCCAGATGCTCACATGATAAATGACTGCCAGTTGTTTCCTGCACATTAAACTCAAATAGCAGATAAATCTAAGCATACTTAACATAGCCTTTAATTTATTATTCAAGTGAGGCATAAATGATAAACAAACGTGATGTTTCCATAGATTAACTGGTTAAAATAGTTTTGATTAGTGTCTTTAATTGAAACTCAAGTTTATTAACAGAATCAATTTGCATACCATAAAATTGTCTACACAGAGTGTTACAAATAATTAATATTTAATACCATCAATGAGAGAGCATCTATGATGAAAAAAAGTGTAACTTTTTTGTAAGAGCTGCTGGTCATTTCCTATTGAGGTTACTTTGTCAACATGCACCTCTTTTGAACAAATGAAGACAAGAGAGCGAATATGGTTAAACATGCAAGATTAAATAGTTAGCATTCCACTCTGGTCTTTGTTAGACAGCTTAGTCAGACAGCTGAATATATGCAGATCTTTGGTTCAGAAAACGGTTCTGTACCACAAAAGAATTTATTTTATCCCCACCTTTGGCCTTAGTCAGCATCATGGTATTTAAAACATTTAAAACATAAAAGCACCAACAAAAACTCTAATTCATTAAAAATGTACTGTCTTGCAGTCCTCACTTCCAGAAAATATTTAATTGTAGTCAGTGATTGGTAGAGATGAAATGTATGAAGATGAAATAAAGAATTTAATAGAGAAAGTATAAGAGAAAGAGAGAAATCTTTGAAATAGTACCTTTTGCCCTGGACGGCCAGATTCTCCAGGTTCTCCCTGACACAGAAAAAGGACAATTCAATTCAAAGAGCAATTATTTAGTACTAAGTGTCAGGTACTACTACTAGGGCCTGGATGACAAGATGATAGGAATAGTCTTGCCAATTATTTTCTGAAAACACCTTGGCTACAGTCATGCTCTGATCTATCTGGAATACTCAGGATTCAGCCCACATTCAAGTCAATCCAATATACATTTATTAAACACCCACCAAGTTTAAGGTACTCAGTATTATGTGCTGGACATAACTTTAGCCACTCATCTGTATTTTATGTTAGTACTCAATATCTCATTAGACAATTTATTCACAAAACCAGGTACCTTTGAAAACCCAGGAGAATGGGTTGGCATATTAATAAGCAGTATATAGCATCAGGTCAACTATAAGATTGCCATCTAACATTTTTCTACTTACTTTGGACACTGAGCATATGAGCCAGTATTTGTTTTCATGACTAAAATAATCATAAAGTAGTTATTTTAAAGTCAGTTTTTCCGTCATCTCTAGATCTTCCGGGTTTTTGTTTGTTTGTTTGTTTTTTTGGCAGAGATATTTGAATGGTTTGCCATTTCCTTCTCCAGTTCATTTTACAGATGAGGAAACTAAGGCAATAGAGTTAAAGGACTTGCTCAGAGTCACACAGTAAGTGTCTGAAACTAGATTTGAACTCTGGTCTTCCTAAACCCAGGCTCTGAGCTCTATTCACTGCACCATGTAGGTGCCCATCAGAAAAATACAATATACTTAACATTTAGATTTGTGAATGAGAAGAAATAAAATGAACTTCAAAATGAAGACTGTGATTCTCTGGGGGACAGCCCATGTTCCGAAGACATATAGTTAAAAACAAAGAAGGCATATAATTACCTTAATTCCTGCAGCAGACGATCCAGGGTCACCCTGATTGAAAACCCACAAGAAAATATTCCATATGTAATAGTGATAGTACAGGAAGCATTGATACATATACAATCAAGGTTACTATGGAATATACTTCAAGTATCTCTTAATTCAGATTGACTGTGCTCCATAGGATTTCATACAAATGTACTTATCAAAATATCATTATTTTCCAATGTGTAACAATTTATTTTCTATGTACATCACCAAAGTTGTTCCCTCCCCACCCATTAAAGGCCCCATTTTTTACTACCAACATGAACTTAACTTTTCATATTTTTCACCTTGAGACTGTACTAAAAATGTAACAACATAACATATTTTTCTGTTTTTTCATTCACACATATGGTGTATATTATGATTTACTGGTTTCTATTTAGAGAGAGTGGACAATTTCATTAGATTAAATTAAAAAACAAAACAAATGTAGCCAAGATCAGAAAGAAAGTGGAAAGAGAATTTTATAATTTATCAGATAAAATTCTCATATCTAAAATATATAAAGAATTCTGTCAAATCTATAAGAATATGATTCATTCTCTAATTGATAAATGGTCAAAGAATTTGAACAGGCAGTTTTCCAATGAAGAAATCACAGCAATTTATAGTCATATAAAAAATACTCTAAATCATTATTGATTAGAGCAATGCATATTAAAACAACCTTGAGATATCATTTTATACCTACCAAATATGCTAAAAATAATTGAAGGGGAAAGTTACAAATGTTGAAGGGGATGTGGAACAATGAGGACATTAATTCATTTTTGGTGGAATTGTGAACTGATCCAACCATTTTAGAGAGCAATCTAGAATTACATTCCAAGAGTTATTAAACTATCTATATCTTTTGACTCAGCAATGCCACTACTAGGTCTATTTCCAAAAATGATTAGGGGAAAAATGGGGAAAAAAACCTTGTATGTTCTAAAATGTTTTTAACAGCCCTCTTTTTTGTGACAAAGAACTGGAAATTGAAGGAATGCTCATGACTTGGGGAATGACCAAACAAGTTATGGTATAGGGTTGTGATGGAATACTATTGCTCTATAAGAAATGATGAGCTCAGTGATTTTAGAAAAACATGGAAAGACTTGCATGAAATAACACAGAGCAAAATGAGGAGAACCAAGAGAACACTATATACAGTAAGAACAATATTGTTTTAAAGAATGTTTTGGAGTGAATAAGTCATTTTGACTATTATAAATACTCAAATCAACTACATAGGATATATGAAGAAAGAATCTATCTGCATCCAGAGAATGAACTGATAAGCATAATTACATATAGAATAATTTTACATGTATATACTCATTTGTGTTTAATGATAGCCATCTCTAGGGCAGGGAAAAGGAGAAGAAAAAAAGGGGAAAAAAGAAATTTACACGATAATTTTATTGTATATTTGAAAGAAATAGCAAGTTGTGCCTAGTAGATTTGCAGTTTCATGTGCAATTACCTTTTTTATTGTACTATGTTATGAAAATACTTGTTTTATTCCATATATTAAAAATAAAGAAACAAAAAGAGATGTGACATACCAACCAAAGAAACTTTTGTGTTCTTAGCCAGTATGAAGAGAAGCACTAAAAACTTCAGAAGGACAAAGGTCCTCTGTATCAAACTGAACACATTTCAAGCGCGTTGTGTTCCACTTTGGATACTATAATTTGGATGAATATTGACAAGCATGAATTGAAGAAAAGAACATGATGCAGGGAAGGCTGGAGGCCATGCCATAGGAAAAATGGTTGAAAGAACTGGGGACATTTATCTTGAAGGACAAAAAATCTTAAGGGAGAACTGATAGTTGTGAAGTTTTGAAAAGGACAGGCATGAGGAAGATGAAGGACACGTGTTTTGCTTGGCCCTAAGGGACAGAAGTAGAAGAAATGAATGGATATTGCAAAGAGGCACATTTTAGCCCATGGTCAAAATTACCATAGAGCTATCTAAAAGTAGGGCTGCTTGGGATATGGTGGGTTTCATCACTGGAGGTTGGAAGAAGAGGTTTGATGACAACCTATGAGGGATGTTTTAGAAGGAATTCATGTTCTATTATGGGATGGACTAGATCACTTCTGAGGTCCCTTCTAAACTCTTAGATTCCATTTTTTTAAAAGCCCCCTGTCATGACAGAAAGTGGGAAGGGGGAAATCCCGCCCTCAAGTTCCTGTCCTTATTACAAATGGTGGGAGGGGGAACAACATACAGATAGCTATATAGGAAATAATTAACAGAGGAAAGGCACTGGAATTAAGAGGGGCTTCCTGTAGGAGGTGGTATTTTACTTGGGACTTAAAGTTATGGAAGTCAGTGGTTGGAGTGGAGAAGGCAGAGGATTCTAATCATGGGAGACAGACAAAGAAAGTATCTTGTTCATGGAACAGCCAGGAGACTAGTGTCACTGGATCAAAGAGTACGTAAGGTGCAGGAAGACCAAAAAAGTAGGAGGGAGCCAGGTCATGAAAGGCTTTGATAGTCTAACAGATTATTACATATTTGCTAGTGGAGGCAATAGGGAGCCATTGGAGTATATTGAGCATAGGAGTGATATGATCAGACCTGCACTTTAGGAAAATCACTTAAGTGGCTGAATGTAAAGTGGACTAGAATAGGGAGAAGCAGATCCACCAGCATGCTACTGCAGCAATCCAGGTGTGAGATGAGAGCCTGTACCAGGGTGGTGATGGATTGAATATGGATAGTCAGTAAGAATGACTTCTAGGTTGGGAGCCTGAGGGATTGGAGGATGGTCTTGTCCTTTATGTGTGTTCATCCTTTGTTGCCAAAGAAGACCATGCCATCAGAGAAATGATGACATGACTTGCACTTGACTTTGTTTTGAGTGAGGGAGGGCTATGCAGGTCACCAGCCTCACTTCTCCAGAGCCAGTGACCAGATATTCATCAGGATGACTGGAGATGACCCAGGATGAGGCAACTGGGGTTAAGTGACTTGCCCAAGGTCACACAGCTAGTGAGTCTCAAGAGTCTGAGGTGAGATTTGAACTCAGGTCCTCCTGACTCCTGCACTGGTGCTCTATCCACTACACCACCTCTTGTCCTTTACTGTAATAAGGCAATGCAGAAGAAGGGATGGTTTAGAGGGAAACTTGCTAAGTTCTGTTTTGGACATATTGAATTTAAGATGTCTACTGAACATCAAGTCTAGATTCCTGAAAGGCAGGTGGAGATGATAGATGACGATGTAATTCAGGCAAGGATCTTCCCTCAGCCCAATCAATTCAAGATGTCCTCAGTGTCTATCTTTATTGAATATCCTTTCCTGCTATGGCCAAGTCAATCTCCTTTTGTCAACTACTGGATGACCCACGAGTTTCTGAATTTGTTCTAATTACTGAGCCTCAGCTTCCAGGGGACTAGTCTGAGTCAGGCACAGCTCAGAATACCCTGCTGTATCCAAATGTATAAAGTATGGATAACAAACATGGTGAACTAGAGATCTATTATAGGTGCAAGTAACTTTGACATGTGCTAATGCAATGGTTCAAAAAAGGCTTAACCTCATCCAAAAGGAAAATGAATAGGTAAAAGATCTGGGGCAGGGCAGTAATACTGCATATTAAGAATATACACTCAAGTATAGGAATCAGGAGCCAGTCAGCCAATGCACATTTATTGAGACATTACTGTTGTACTAAGCATTGTACTAAATATTGGACCAAAGCAGTAGAGAACATTTCAGTGAGGGTCAAAGGAAGGAGAAACAGAAGTGATAATGTCATCGGGTTATACTACAGACAAAAAGAGGAAAGAGACCAGGAGTTTGGGAAATAGATCACAAATCTGATATGGAGGCCTATTAGAGTTGTAATGGGAGATTTCTATTTTCCAGACACATTCTGCAACTCTCTCTCTCTCTTGCTCATCGTCTGCCAAAAACAGAGCATCTAATAACGACTTGGCTTGTCTTAATGCGAATTTCATCCTTCAAAAGGTAGAGAAACTCACCAGGGGAAATGCAATTCTAGACCTGACCAATAAGGAATAAATGGCTACTGAAGCAGAAATGATGGAAACCATGGGTCAATGTCACCACTCTACATCTCAAAATTTGTGATCAAGGAAGGGAAAGGAAGCTAGAAATAGTGTGGGAAACTGAAAACAAATGATTCAAGGAAAGGCTATATAGGATCCTTCAACAAGGGAAGTCAGCTCATGAAGGATGGGAAGGACTTAAGAAGGCAAGTCTGAATACCCAAAGAGAACAAATTCATTGACAATAAAAAAGAAATAGTTTAAAGAGATAGACTTATTAAAGAGCTAGAATGAGGGGAAAACCATGAGGAAAACCAAAGGCATTAAAAATGACTTTTAAAAAGACCACATGGAGGAAAGAAGATGATGAAAGAAAGTGAAAAAGAAGCATTTCTAAAGCGCCTACTGTGCTTTTCAGCCAGGCACTCTGATCTGAATTCAAATCCAGCTTCAGATGCTTCCTAATTGTGTGATCCTGGGCAAGTCACTGTTTGCCTCAGTTTCCTCACTTGTAAAATTAGGATAATAGCATCAGCTACCTCATAGGATTGTTGTAAAGATCAATGAGATAATTATCAATCACTTAGCCCAGAGTTGGCAATTGATTGTCTATGTGGGTACAAGAAAGAGTACAAGTATCATTGTGTGACAAATAGAGCGCTAGCCATGGAGTTAGTTAAAGCCTGGCTTAAATCCTACCTCAGACATGTACTAACTATGTGATCTGACCTGTCATGGTCCTTCCTAGCTCTAACTCTAGGGGTCCTATGATTCAGAGGATTGAAGATGATTTCTGGAAGGATTTTAGATGTCTCAACAGAAATAAGGAAGTTTGGGAGTCAGTGGGTTTAAGATGGAGATGAAGAGAGTGCATTGTGTTTTGCATAGACCTCATTCCAGACACCTACTGGACATATATGTTGAGACATTGAGTCGATGTTGAAGTGAAGGAAAAAGAAGAGATGAAGTTAGAATATAGAGATTTGGGAGTTACCTGAAGAGGTGACTGAACTCATGATGACTGAGATCACTGAAGAAGTTGTGAGCAAGGCAGCCCAGGACAGAGGTATGTGATAAACCCACAGAAAGATGTGTGAGGCATGGATGATGATCCAGCAAAGGAAGACTGAGAAGGACTGATCAGACGGGAGGAGAAGTATAAGATTGTGGTGAGGAAACCTCAATGAGGAGAGAGTGCTGAGCATGTGAAATGATCAACCCAATAGAAAAGTCAAGGATGAGAAGAGAAAAGGTCTCTAGATTTTGTAATTAAGCTAATATTGGTAACTTTGGAATGAGCAATCATGTAATGCCAATTTCAGGTGAAAAATTAATGGTTATATCCCTAGAACTCACATTTGAATAAGGGAACACCAATGTGATGCTGAATTGATTTCGCAAAAACTGTCTTTACCATGGTGGCATTTTAAAAAATGCTTCTATTACATGACAGACAATCTCCTGCCAAGACTTGGGACTAGATTTCCTCCTGATAGTTTCCATAAGACAGGAAGTAGAGCAAAAACAAGAGACAATTTTCTGAAGGGTTGTTGCACTGATGGCAATTTGAGCTGTCTCATTTTGATAGACATGCATGAGTGATATTTTTCCTTTCCTTTGCAGAACGTACAGCTGAGAAGTCTCAAAGAATATTTGTAACTTCAAAGTGGTCAGGCTACTACTGAGAGGCAGGCATTTACAAGGGAAACATTTTAAGGGATGATGTTGGAAGCTGTGGAAATATGACACTTAGTGTTTATAATCCTACTTCCTTCAAAAATGAAAATGAATACAGGATTAAAGAAAAGACAGAATGTAAGTATGACCTGATCATACTCTTAGTTTCATAATGAGTCAACTGGCTTGGAAATGAAAGTTTCGACAGGGGAAGATATCCGTAGATGGACAAATACTGTGAGTATATTTGGTATAAATGAATATAGCTTCACTCCTATTTGCTCAACTTTAGATGAAATAATGAATGTTAATCAGAACGTCACAGGCAACAATCCCCTAAATCAGGCTGGTGTGGAGATTTCCAAATATCAAGATGTTGTAATTGAATTATCTCACATGCAGATGTAAGGGGGCATTTCTTCCATGAAAATCCAACCACTAGGAGCTTAGCTATCCATTCTGTACAAGAAAATCTACCTTTTGGAGTTGTGAACTGATCCAACCATTCTATAGAGCAATTTGGAACTATGCCCAAAGGGCTATAAAGTCATGCATACCCTTTGACTCAACAATACCTCTACTGGGTCTTTATCCCAAAAGAGAAAAAATAAAAAGGAAAAGGACCTATATGTACAGAAATATTTATAGCAGCTTTTTTCTGGTAGCAAAGAAGTGGAAATTGAGGGGATGTCCATCAATTGGGGAATGACTGAACAAACTGTGGTATGTGATTATGATGGAATATTATTATGCTATAAGAAATGGTGAGCAGAATACTCTCAGAAAAAAATGGAAAGACTTCCATGAGCTGATGGAAAGTGAAATGTACTGTGTACAAAGTAGCAGCAATATTGTAAGATGTGAATGCTTTAGCTATTCTCAGCAATACAATGAACCAAGACAACTCCAAAGGACTATGGTGAAAAGTGCTATCTATCCCCAAAGAAATAACTGATGGAGTCTAAATACAGATTGAAATATAATTGTTTATTTTTATTGAAGGTTTTTTTTTGTCTATGACATGGCACAACATGAGTAATATGAAAGTGTTTTGAATGATTACACATGAATAACATTTCTTGCCTTCTCAATGAGGAGGGGAGAGAAGGAGGAAGGGAGAGAATTTGGAACTCAGAGTTTTAAAAATGAATGCTAAAAATTGTTTTTACATCTAACTGGGGAAAAATTAAACAGTAAGGAAATTTTTTTGAAAAGAAAATCTGCCTTTTACTATGTTTGTATACAACATACCACATTATATATGTCAAACATTACAATACATTGTTCTGAGGAACTGGGTTAAAATTTAGTTGTCTTCTCTTTTCATATTTATAATTCTAACTATCATTTGTAGTATTTACTACTATTTGCGTGGGTAGCCAGGTGTCATAAAGGATAGAAGGTGGGACTTGAGGTTATAAAGCTGCAATCCTGCCTCAGACACTTACTAACTGTGTGATTTAACTTCTGTTTGCCTCAGTTTCCTCACCTATAAAACGGGGATAATAATAGCACCTCCTTCCCAGGGTTATTGTGAGGATTAAATGGGATAAAATTTGTAAAGTATTTTACATACTTTAAACTACTATATAAATATTAGGTATTATTATAATTCCATGAATTACACTCAGTGGCCAATTACATATGTGTTCATATAGGAATACATGTATCTAGATGTCTTTATAGCTCAGACCACCAAGTAGAATGTATAAGGGGAAAACACATGAGTGTGTCCCTTTGATCCAGTAATACCACTTCTAAGGCTGTATCCCAAAGAGATCATAAAAATGGGAAAAGGACCCATATGTACAAAAATATTTATAGCAGCTTTTTGTGGTGGCCAAGAACTGGAAATCGAGGGAATGCCCATCAATTGGGGAATGACTGAGCAAGTTGCGGTATATGAATGTAATGGTATACTTTTGTGCTATAAGAAATGGCAAACCATTTCAGAAAAACCTAGAAAACTTATACGAACTGATGCTGAAGTGAGCAGTCAGGAGAACATTATGCACAGTAACAGCCACAGTGTGGGAGAACTGTTTTTAATAGACTTAGCCCTTCACAGCAATGCAAGGACCTAAAACATTTCCAAAGGACTCAAAATGCAAAAGAGAAAGAACTACGGCGTCAGAAGGCAGAATGAAGCAGACTATTTTCTCCTTTGTTATGTTTTGTTTTTCTCATGGTTTCTCCCATTTGTTTTAATTCTTCTATGCAATACAAATAATGTGAAAATATGTTTAATAGGAATACACGTGTAGAACCCATATAAGATTGTGTACCCTCTTGGGAAGGGAGGAAGGAAGGAGAGGGAGAAAATTTGGAACTTATGGAAGTGATTGTTGAAAACTGAAAACAAATAAATTAATAAATTTGGGGGAAATTTTAAAATATCATGATTGTTGCTTGTTTTAGAAAATCTTGTCATCCAACGAATTAATCCTTTCTGAACCTCATTGTAATTACCCATAGAATGGGGATAATGACACATGCTCTAGGCATCAGTCATCCCCTGCTTTATACTTCTATACTTGAACCTTATCTAATAGAAAGACCACAGTGTCCAGGAGTTAAGAAACAACTTCACACTGTATGAAATAACTTTGGGAACTCAAAAATATTGTGACAAATGTCAGGTATTACCATCCATCAAACTTTAGGAAGCACACTAAGCTTCCACAGGAAGTCATATTTGCTTAATATATTCTCTAAATGACACTGATTTATGTTAGTACATTCTCATAATTCATACCATCATAGATCTCAGGGACTCATCGAGTCTGACCTCCTCATTTCACAGACCAGAAAACTAAAGTCCAGAGAGTCTAAATGATTTGCTCAGTCACACCAGTAATAAGTGAGAAAGGCAGAATGTGAACCTACATCTTCTATCTCCAAAGTCAATGTTCTTTCCATTCCTACTCTTTATCCTTTCTTATTATAATGTAGTAAAACCCTATATAAAATGCGGTACCTTACCATAGATCTACTTTTACTGTGGGTTAAATCATGGATTTCTGCATATATATAGAAAGGAAATGCTTATTTATTAAGAACCTACAGTCTACTAGGTGCTGTGCTATGTCCTTTACAAATATGATCTGGTCCTCACAATCACCCTGGAAGATAAGTTATTATCCCCATTTTACAGTTGAGGAAACAGAGGCAGAAGCGTTTAAGAACTTTATTCAGGATGACACTGCTAGAAAGTGTCTGAGGCTGGATTTGAATCAGGTCTTTCCCACTCTAGGACCAATGTTCTATCCCCTGCGCCATCTAGTTTTTTCACAAACATAGTGCGAAAGAATCTGAGTATGCTGCCAACCTTTCTCATGACCATGATAATGATGTGCATTAAGATTTTACTCAGTCATAGAACTAGTCTATGATCGAGTTAGATTTTGATTCATGACCTCTCTGTTATATACTTCTGGCTCCTACTTGAGCAGAACTTAGATTCAGAGGGAGTGAAGGAAGCCCTGAGTGTTGGCTAGGGGAAACCTTTTGGACTAAGGTTCAATGAGAGAGTCAGAGACAGAGTTCCTAGGTAAGGCAGACAGGACATAGCAAGTGAATGGAAACCCTTTGATCCAGAGGACCAAGGAAACTTTCAGAAATGATGAATATCAGAGTGATAAGGCCAAAGGAGAAAGGAAGGATAATGATTTCAAAACCATTCAATGTGCCGGACAAATTATCTGCTTTCAAACAGCAGGAAAACAAAAGAGGGAATCTGATTTGGCATTTTAAAACAGATTAACAGATACAACATCATAAGGGTTTCTTAACCTTTCAGTAACAATATTGTACTGGGATTTTCACCTGTTTTGTGCCAGGGACCCTTTTGGCTACAGTCTGACGTAGCCAGACTGGGTCCCCTCTGAGAATTATATTTTTATGTACATAAAGCAAAGTACTTAGGATTACAAAGGAAACTAATTATGTTGAAATGTAATTATAAAAAAAATTTTAATTCATGACTGTCTTTCCACAACCCTCCTCCAATTTCTTCCTCACTCCCCAAAAAACCTGCCTGACTCAGTTTAAAAACTTTTTCACTGGAGTAAAATGAATCTCTGCTAAGTCACTCTTTAACCTAAAGTATACCTCTCACTGTTGGCTACAGAGAACAATTGTCCAGTGCTTTTTTAGTTTCCCAGGATTTCCGGATGATCAGCCTGGGAAACCTTAGATTGTTTTACCATCCAGAGAACCAGACTTGGATCAAAAGGGGAGGGGAAAAAATCTCTTAAAATGACCAGTCAATGATGTAACTTACTACATTGATGAAAAACAAGATTTTTTTTTTCTGGTTTTACTCCCCAAGCTTTGGCAAATGATGAATGACTTGCCATGAAAAGACTAGAAATAAATTTTCTGACAGGAGCTGTATTTTGTAAAGTATGTTTAAAATTACATTCAAATTATACCATTCATGGGGATGTTACTCTACACTTCAGGTTACAATTATACAATGCAGATTTCTATTTACAACTCACAATTTAAACTTATTCAGAGTTTATTAAAATCATTTCCTTTTAAACTTATGCATTCCCTGAGTTAATTTCAGCTGTCTAATAAAATTTTTTTAATAAAAATATTATCCACATTACTCCTTTTCAATTTCATGTGAAATAATGAAAAGTTTCTTTTGATTAAAAAATTAGGAAACTGTTACAAATAGGGCATGTTGGGAAAAAATACTGAAGCAAGCTGAATACATTCTTAAAATAAATATTCTTTAATAAATAAATAAAATAAAGAGTTGTTTTAAGTTTGAAAATTTTAAATGATTGACTTAAAAATTCATCATAGGCATGTGCTTTAAAAATTACACTTTTAAACCTATGGAAATTGCTTCTGGTCCTTTTGGCTAAGTTTAATTTAATTTTTAAAAAGTATTAAACACTGTGCTGGATATTTCGCATAAATCCACTTTAAAACTTTGTAACTTTAATAAATCTCTATGTATATATATATATGTATACATATATGTGTATGTATAAAATCTCCACACAAGTAATCCATCAAAAAATTGTTTTCTTCATTTGAAATTTGAAGGTTTTAATTTAAAGCCCATTTCTTTGACTTATAAGCTCTGTGACCTTGGACAAGTCACTCAACTTTCTCATGCCTTGGTTTCCCCATCTACAATACTGGAACCATAAGACTAACTACTTCATGAGTTCGACCTTAACTTATTTCTTTCCTCCAAACAAAAACTAACATGAAATTCATGTTCATGTAGCTGGTTTCTAGCGTCTTCAGGATAATGTTATTAACCTTGTTAATAAGAGACATTTTAATGTCAATCCTGATTAAACACCATGGCATATGTATCTTCCTGGTAATAAAAATGGTTCTACATGCAGCATATTCCTATATTATAACTGCCCTGAGATTCCCAAATATAACTAAGAACTCACCCAACCACACATGCCCTTTATCTATAATAGTTATAAGAATCACAATATAAATCTTTTATTTTGTAGAAGTGGTCCATACATTAGTCATCTGACCAATAGTGTTACTAAATTCCAACTTTGCCATCCTGCTAACCTTTATCCAGATGTGAGGCCTCTGCTTTTTTTCTATGCTGTTCAGTTACCATTAGGTAGCTTGCCTTAACCAATAATTTTTGGTTTTCAGTCATTTCAGTTGTGTGCAACTCTCCGTGACCCCATTTGGGTTTTTCTTGGCAAAGATACTGGAGTGGTTTGCCATTTCCTTCTCTAACTCATTTTACAGATGAGGAAACTGAGGCAACCCAGGGTTAAGTGACTTGCTCAGGGTCATGCAGTTATTGCTTGAGGCCACATTTGAACACAGGTTTTCCTGACTGGAGGCCTGGTGCTCTAATTACTGTTCCACCTAGCTGCCCTTCTACCAGAAATCCAGTTGCCTGGGGGCTGTCTCTAGTCATCCTGATCTATATCTGGCCACTGGACTCAGATGTCTCTAGAGCAGAAAGTGAGGCTGGTGACCTTGCACAGCCCTCCCTCACTTAAATCTAATTCACTGGTAAGTCATAGCATCATCTTCCTGATATGATGGTCTTCTTCGAGAACAAACCACAACAATCCGACTGCTTTAATATAAGCTAATTGCCTAAAGTTGAATAGTTACATATTTTATCTCAATCTCTTAACATTTCCAATCCCTCTGGAGGATTCTGTCTTTTAACTCCTCCTATGTAGCAAGCTCAAATTGTTCTTGTCATCAGAAATCTCAGGAAAGTGAGAATCCAATTAAAAGACAATTAAGGACAACTGAGAGTTTGTTTGTTTTTTAACTTTCCCAAACATTGGGCATTTCAGGTTCATACTGATGCATATTACCAACTCAACAAGAGAAGATTCAACTAAGTGATATTCTCTCTACGGGACAAAAGTACCCAATCTCTTCATTTTGCTTTGAAATTTTACCTTTTTAAATTGACTAGACAAAATAAATCATGCGAAAATAGAAATTTCTAAATATTCCCATTGAAATTGAATTATCTCACTTGCAGATGTACGGGGACATTTCTTCTATAAAAATCCAGCCACTTAGCCATCCATTCTCTATAAGAAAAATCTACCCTTTCCTGTGTTTGTATACAACATACCACACTATATGCTACACATTGCCATGTATCATTCTAAGGAGTTGGGATAAATCTAATTAATAGTCTTCTCTTTTTGTTTAAAAAACCCCATGAACTCTTCCTAAACCACACAAAATTATATATTCCATCATACTGATCAGATTATAGTTGTTGACTTATACATGTATACTTTCATATTTCAAAGAAAAAAAAATGTACCTTTTCACCTATGTCACCTTTGGGTCCACTCTCTCCAGCATCTCCCTAAGGGGAAAAAGAGAGAGGATGAGATAAAATCTTTAATACCTCACACAGTAATACAAAATTAAGTAAAGTAAAATTATGTGCTTTTCCTCCTCCCTTGCATATAGTATACCCTATTAAGTTCTTTTATAAATTCTTTGCAATGCCATGAATGTAAAGAATTATAATTAATTTGGCTGAATGAAACCATAAGGACAAAGAAAATGACTACAAAATGTTGATACTGTATCTTTGAAGAACTTTTCATCAATTGAATTTTAATGAGGCAGGAAAAATATGCTTGAAAGTTACATGGCCTGATATATATATTGAGGTCCAGCTCTTTGACTAAAGTCATTAGACAACTGACAGTCAATGTAACAATTCTTTAATTCCTACTATGAGTTTTAATCTCTCCCACACAATGGAGTACCTCTCAAACACTTCTGCGAACATGTACTTGACTCAGGTCAAGTCTGAAGAAAACTGAATACTAGCAGGACAGGGATGCTCATACACAATTCAAAGATCTCAGGCATATTCATCTATTCCCGTAATAATCTAGGTAGTAAATTTTTTCCCCCTCAAGGACTCTTCTTTCAAAGGCTCTCTTTACCATTGGTTTCTTTCCCTACCATAATCTTTCTCTTTTTCAGCATCCCTGTTATGTGACTGTTGGGGGTGGTTGGCTTGCATAGATATGAGCGCAGGGATATCTTTAAGGCAGTGATTTTCAGATTCCTCTCCAGATGTGACCGAATGACTCTGGGTTTAGGAATTATTAGAATGTATAGAAATTGCACAAATTTCAAGATCTCAAAACCCAACATCAATGGGAAGTGATGGTACATGTGATGAAAAAGGACATATCAAGGAGATTTGAAGGATCTCTGTTTCTTACTCCATGGTTTTTGGTGTAATATAATGGTCCAGATATGGTAAAGCTAGTTATTATTCTGGATTCTTATCATTAATATATTTCTTCTTTTAATAGAAACAGAAGGAAATTGATGCAAATCTTCATTCTCAGATTATCTTTAGTTTATTCTGTATGTATCTTGTATGTTCATAATTGTTTGCATATTTAATCCCTGACTCTATTGTGAGTTCCTTAATGGCTGATTCTTTTTTTCTTTTCCTTGTATTGCTTAGCACAATGCCCAGTACATTTTTGCAGTCATGTCCAACTCCTTGTGACCCTATTTAGGGTTTCCTTGGCAAAGATCTTGGAATGGTTTGCCATTTCTTTTTCCAGCTCATTTCACCAGAGAAATGATGACATGACTTGCACTTGACTTTGTTTTGAGTGAAGGAAGGCTGTGCAGGTCACCAGTCTCACTTGTCCTCCAGAGCCATCTGAATCCAGTGACCAGATATTCTTCAGAATGACTGGAGATTACCCAGGATGCAGTGGGAGACCTTGACCCCTTTCAAGCAGCTTTCCTAATGTAGCTAAATTTCAGTCCTTATCTTGGTATTTGACGTCAGCCCTCCCACACTCAAAGTCAAGTGCCTTTCTCTGACCTCTGTACACATCTTATCTCAGTTTCCGGCTCCATCAAAACCATTTTCCACCCACTCGCTTGTCTTTGTCTGATGTGTTTTACTGTTTTTCCTTGCTAGCGTGCTTGCCTCTCTTTTTGTCAAATGCCTACCCATCCTTTAAGATCTAGTCGAAGCTCCAGTTCCAGCAATCTAATTGACTAAATACCTAAAGGCAAATGCCTCTTGCAGTCTATTTTCAGCCTTAGGCAATCAATTCCTTGAACTCCATTAGCATTGATTATTTGTACCATTAGCATATGTATGAGACTTGGTTTTGCTATTTTAAAAAAGTCTATACAGTGTATCCCCCAACAGATTTATAAGTCCTTTGATGTTAAAGATCAAAGTATGTCTTATATTTCTCTGTATGTTTCTTGAACACTTGGTGTAGATATGATAGATGCTCAATAACTGTGATTGATGGTGATTTCTTTTTTATTTTGTCATTAAGTCATTTCAGTCATGTCTGAGTCTTTGTGACCCCATTTAAGGTTTTATTGGCAAAAATGCTGGAGTGGTTTGCCATTTCCTTCTCAACTCATTTTACAGATAAGGAAAATGAGGTAAACAGGATTAAGTGACTTGCCCAGGGTCACAGAGCTAGTAAGTGTCTGAGTCTAGATTTGAACCCAGAAAGATGAGTGTTTCTGACTTCAGGCCCAGGCTTCTTTCCACTATGCAACCTACTTGCACCCTTCTTTTTTTATTAGTTTAGTGCTAAATGTAAGTAATACATTATCTTTAATGAAATGCTGACTATGATAGGCAGCCTAGTAATAGTACCCCAATCTCTCAAGACTTCCAGGATACCCCAGTCTTTTGCCAGATCAACTCATTAGGTCTAAACAGAACTTGGAGAGTTCTATAGACATGGCCTTCAAGACTCTGAGCGCAGACTTTAAAAAGAGATTGCTGAAAGCATTTTCCTATAGAGAAAATAGAGGCCAGGGGTTCTTAAAACTTTCGGGTGAGTATCATGACCCTCTCCCCAATCCTCTTCACACACATACATACTGGTGATCTAGTGAGCTCTATGGACCTTTCTCAGAATTATGTTTATAAGTCTTCAATTAGGATAGGATTAGGAAACCAATTATATTAAAATAAAGTCATCAAAATATTGAAAAAGGAAATTCATGAATAAAAACCCCCACACAGTTTCTAGATATACCACTCCTCTTTCCTTCATATACTCAGCAGTAGTCATGAATACTTAGTCTGATACCTAGTCTTGTCTTCCATTTGCAAAATTTCAAGTTTCATTTTGGAAACTCATATTTCTGTTGGATGATGTATTTCAGAATCAAATTTTTTCATTAGTGAGGCAAATTTTTGCAAGTCTAGTGAGGTTAAATTTTTTTTAAAGGTTAGCATGGAATACTGAACATTTTAGGTTAGAATAACCCTTTCTTACTGGTCCACTGGGCAGCTAGGGGCATTACCTCACTCTGAGTACTTGAATAGACCAAGGTCTCCTATTGTATCTTGGGCCTTCTCTAGTCATCCTGTTGAATATCTGGTCACTAGATCCAGATGGCTCAGGAGGGGAAAGGGAGGTTGGTGATCTTGCACAGCCCTCCCACACTCAAAACCAAGTGCATTTCTCTGATGTCATGGTCTTCTTCGAAAACAAAGAACGAACACAGACAGGTGGCACAGTGGATAAAATGCTGGACTCAGAGTTAGGAAGACCTGAATTTAAATCTGACCCCAGACACTGACTAGCTATATGCCCTGGGCAAGTCACCTAACCCAGTTTACCTCAGTTTCTTCATCTGTAAAATGAACTGGAGAAGAAACACTCCAGGATCTTTGCCAAGAAAACCCCAGTGGGATCATGAAGATAACCAAACAATAACACTGAACTGAAAAATAGCAAAAATAATAGCATCTACCTCCCAGTGTTACTGTGAGGATCATATGAAAAAATATTTGTAAAGTGTTCAGCACAGTGCCTGCCACATAATAAGCACTATATAAATAAAATAAACTTCATTTTAGAGGGAAAAAAAGAGATAAATGCAATCTCACCTTTTCTCCTCGCTCTCCAGGATCACCCTGAGAAAAAGAAAAGATGTAGGTGCATTATTCACATGTGCAACTAGATGCTGTTGATGAGTGAGTTTAGCTGGGGGTGCCTGATAAGATGGAGAAATATATAGGGATGAAGAATCATCCTCTAAATTCTAAAGCATCAGGATAGACTCCAGAATTTGAGTAGGTAAGTTCAAAATAAAAAAGAAGACACCTAACTTCATATCAAGGGTGATGAGCTTTAAAGAATTTTCTGCTCTCTTAAATGAGGTATTGACCAGAGAAAGTGGCTATATGGTTTTGGAGGAAAAGGAAGGAGCCCTGGGTTTCTGATTCCAGTTCAGTCACTGACATACTGTGTGATCATAGGTCACATTTTCCCTTTTTGGGTCTCAGTTTCTTAATTTGTAAAGTGAAATGATTGATTGATTTTAAAGTCTTCTTTGTCTTAAAAGTTGGTCATTCAATGACTTAAGTAGAATATTAACCACATAGATGCTGCCTGAAAGAAAAAAAAAATCGTTCTTGGCAGACTATTCCAACCTAGGCATTATCTTTATTCTTTTGATCTGTATTGTAGTGGAGATCTAAAGATAGATCCAACAAATTCAATATACCGTCATGTGGATACTGATGGCATTACAACTTAGGCTTCATGGCAACATCTGTAATTTTCATTTTGCTTAAAGTGGCTGTTTTAAAAAAAAAAAAAGGTTGCTTAGTACAATCTTCAGATTTCCCTTAAAATAAGGTTGGCACATGCAGGAAATGCCACATTCCATACTGTTACATAAATGAAGTCAACTGGACTAATAATGCCTCACCATTATCAAAATACCAAAGAAAGAAATTGTTGAAAGAATGAGTTAGCACATTTGTGTGATAAATGGTGTGGTGTGGTGTGGTGGAGAGCCTGTTGGACTTGGAATCAGGAAGACCTCTGATTGGCCCTGTCAATCTCAGAACCAAAAGTCCCCTGGGATATCTATCCTTGTTTTATCATTGAACTTCCAACCCTAAGACAGATTCAACAGTGTGGATTTTAAAGCCCCATGAAGGGTTCAAGCCAAATGAAATGGTCCCAGTGACATAATATCCTCTGTAGCCTGGTTCCCTCCATCTCCCAATGCAAACAGTAGATTCTGAATCCCTCATTTGCTAGGATATTACGGTACCCTCTGGAGGATACTGGAATGTGAAAGAACCTAGAGATTTTATGAGTCTTCTCTGCTCAGAAAGTGCAAAATCAGGGAAATTCCTGGGGTAGAGAGAATTTCAATCTGACTTTACAGGAAAAGGGCAGAAAAGATAAAAAGTCCTAGAATGAATTATATACATCATGAAACATAGCTGCTTTTGTGAAAAGTTTGAGCAGAAGTCTCTAGTGCTCTCAGATCTTCTTGCTGACAGGACGGCTCTTAGGACTACTCCCATGTTCTTTTTCAAATTCATAACCTAGTTTCAGTGGCAATTCTTTCATTGTTGAGAGCTAACAGTGACCCTCTGCCTTCATATATTTCTGGCCACTCTCATCACCCAACACCTATTGAGATGGTTGCTAGGCAACACTAGAATAGTACCATGAACATCCATTCTTCATGAATTCCAATCATTTGACATTTTAGTGTGGAGAGAGAACCAGACAGGGAGATGACTGAGGTCTCAAAGATCTATTCACTTGGTTCTCTTTCTGGGCAAAGGAAACATTTATAAACTTGAAATCTGCCCTTGGCACCTGTCAATAATGATGTGATCTGTGAAATCAGCTGATAGATACGTGTGGCTAAAGATACACAAAAATACAAATGGTGAGAATAGGTAGAATCACGCTATTTAAGGGTAAGCTCACTAAGCAAAACTTTTGGAATTTGTCTGAATTATATTGTCAACTATAATGTCCTTAGTAGATGCCTTCATTTCACAAGAAAGAGAAAACTTGAAATTTCCCAGAAGTCAATTACAATTACAGCTCTGAACCCTCTCAGGACCTTTCATAATTTTTAGATCATATCTATATTAACTTTTTTAAATGTAGCAACATCTCCATTCTACTATGGAAATGTTGTATTATCGAACAGGTAAATTTCTAAGAGCATAACAGAAACTGTGGAAATCATTTGAAGAACAGAAAATTCCAGGCAACATATACATGGTCTATGATTTTGCAGAAAGTCATCATGAAGGAGCAGAAAATACACTAGATTTTGCAGAAGAAGACTTAGATGTGAATGTTTGCCCTGATTGCAGAGAGGGAGTTCAACTTCCTTATCTATAAAAGGAAGACAATGATACTCAGACTGGTTGGAGGAATATAAATGAGAACTATTGTTCATTGGCCACAAGGGAAACAAAGTCATCTTGGATTCAGGGCTTTCTAATGATAGCCAATAATCTCTGCCAATTTTCTGTGGTTGGAAATAAGCCAGAAACCATATAGATGCCCAATGATTGAGAAAATAACTAAGCAAGTTGTGTTACAGCAACACAATAGAAAAATATCTTGCTGTATGCATTGATAAAATAGGTTAGGCATGGTGGTCTATGGTGGTAATCCCAGGTACTGGGGAGACTAATGTTGTGGACCTTCTCAGAATGGGAATCCTCGCTGTAGTGGGTTAAGGTGATTGAATGTTTGCACTAAGTATAGCAACAACAATATGGCAAACCCCTGGGAGTGAAGGACCACCAGGTTATGTATGGAAAATCAAACTGCCCCAGGTTGGGATGGAGCAGGTCAAACCTCTAATGGTAATCAGAGAGAGACAAGGCCAGTGATTAGTCCCTGAATTTCTAGCCTAGGAGAAAGAGGAAGACCCAGCCATTAAAAAAGAAAGAAAAAAGAAGAAAAAAAATTATATCCATAAAGAACATGGGGAAGCACGGGGAAAATCTATGAAATACTTAGTAAAGTAAAAAGTAAGATAAAGAAAAAATGACTATAATAACATAAAGGGAAAGAAAACAGCAAAAAAGCAATCAAAACTAAATGCTATGAAATTATAATGGCCAAGCTTCACTCTGCAGAAGAGTTGAGAAATGGACCTGCTTGCTTTCTTTGTAAAGTTGGGGGCTGCGGGTGTGGATGCATTGTTTATTTTTGCTGTAGTTTCCCGCCCCTCCCCTCCCTTGTTACAAGGGATAGCTACTTGGCTGGATAGGTGAAAGGGAAATATTTGAAAAAAAGAGTGAATATGAATGCAAAATATGTCAATAAAATTGAAAAAAGGAGGGAAAAGTCTGGGGTGATGAAGGAGACTTAATTATATCCTACTTGTTTTCTAAATCAGGAAGAACATTAATCCGAATGTCACAAGCAGTACTTCTTTTCATTTAGTATAAAAAGAAATCTTCTATTGTGGCATGGTGTTAACAGGCAAAGAAAGTCACACAAATTTAGCTTATCAGGCACATCAAAAATGGTAATCACATGATTTTTACGCAGATCTTTATAGTGCACTACAAATTTACATGGCTTTTTTTTTTATACTAACCTTAGGCCCAGGTGTTCCATTCTGTCCTGCTGTTCCAGGCAAGCCAGGTTCACCCTCAAATGAAAACAGAAGATATTACTGAATAAAATGACAACACCTGCATTAAATACGTCCTTGAATTCTACCTAGCCCTAGAAAGAAGACGCCCATTTAATTGGGGCTTCCTACATTTCAAAAATGGCATAGAAATAAAATGTGACAAGTAGATGTTATGTTGCATGGTAGGTCATATGCTGTACTATAAAGTCAAGAAGCCCCATATTAGAGATTCTGCCTCTGACATTTACTGCTTGTGGAATTTTACCTCATTGAGTCTAAATTTCCTCATGTAAAGTGGGGATAATACATACCCACTTTACAGGATTGTCAAGAGGCTCAGATGATATAATATGAAATTCTATGAAGATCTTAAAGTAATATGTATATTTGGGGAGTGTATACATATATTAACCCTTTTCACCTCATGTAAGCTTTTATGAGAAATTAGCAGCTAGCATTTATATAAAGTACCATAAGGACTGCAAAGCACTTTAAAAATATTATCTCACTAAATTCTCAGATTTAATATTATTCTCATTTGATAACTGAGAAAGCTGAGGCAGAAAGAGTTTAAGTGACTTGCCCAGAGTCACACAGCCAGTAAGTGTCTGAAACTAAACTTGAGCTCAGAATTTCCTGACTCCAAGTCCAAAGCTCTTATCCATTGGGCCACTTAGCTGATAATTATTAACTTGGATTAGTTTCCTGTTTCTAAAGAATGGTGACCTCATTCAGGGCACTGAAAATCTGAAGTTATAAGTTTCAAAGAAGCATGTTGATGTATAAAAAGGGAAATATGTTGGTCCACAATGTTCTTGGGTAACCAAAAAGCCACAAGAATCTTACTTTTTTACTTTTAAACACCCCTTAAAGTCCATCTGAATATCTCTAACCTTATAGGTCAACTTCTTTCTTTTTACTGAGGGTAGTGAAAGTGCTTCTGCTATTCAGATAGCATTTCCCTTGATTTTAACAAAATATCTGATAAAAGCACCACATGCTATTATTTTGGAAAACATGGCAGTAAGTGTACAGATAAATTTATAGTTAGGAAGTTTTAAAATAGTTGAATGGTTGGGACCAAAGGAGCATCAATAGACATTAAAGGTCCATTTAGGCAGAGATTACCATTGCAGTTCTCCAGGATCTGTGATTGGTCTTGTCCTGTTTAGCATTTTTATCAATGACTTGGATAAAGTCATAGAGGACAAATTGTCAGGTGACATGAAGGTGGGAGAGACATATCTAGTACCTTGGATCAGAAGTGTCAAACTCAGATTGGCACCAAATGGGGCTTGAACCAGATTAAAATGTAAATGGGAAATGTTGAACTAAATGAAAAAAATATAAAATACAACATATATATATATATATATATATATATATATATATACATATATATATATTCTAAGCCAATATGTACCAGCTGGAGTAAATCTCTATTTGACAGTCAAGTCCTCAACAGGTAAGAACATTGGGCCAAATATCATAAAGTGAAATTTAATAGTAATACATATAAAGTCATGCACTTGGGATCAAAAAGTCAATTTCACAAATGAAGATAGGAGAGGCTTGATATGAGAATTTAAGTGATATGTAAGCTCAATATGAATTAATACTATGATAAGGCAGCCAAGACAATAAATATAAGGGGTGTAGAGTGAGGTGGTAGTCCTGCCCTGCCATGGTGAGATCTGTTCCAGGAACTGCATTTTAGGAAGGACATTGGCAAAGCTGGAGAACATCTGGAGGAGATAACCAGGATAATAAACGTCTTTGAAATGATGCCATATGAGAATCATTTGAAGGAAATGAGGGTCTTCTCTGGACAAAAGAAGAGTCGTGGGGTCAGAAGGCATGGTAGTTATCTTCGAGTATTTGCAAGGCTGTCATGTGCATTTATCTCAGTCTGTTTAGTCTCACAGGGAGAAATGGGTGAAAATTGCAAGCAGGCAAGTTAAGATTTGATGTCAGGAAAACCTTCCTGATAACGTAAGTTACCCCAAAATGGAGTAGAATGTCTACGGGAGAAGTGAATTCTTACGCAAAAGTTAGATGACCACTGGGAAGCTATATTGCAGAAAAGATTCCTCACTGGATATAGATTGGGTTAGATGACATGAGGTCCCTTCCAATGCTGAGATTGTGAAGTTCTGTAATTACCAAACCCTTATAATTATCTTATCACCATCCCTTTCCAATGCCATTATTATAATTACTTGGGGGTGGGGCTACTAGCTAATAAGTAGGTGAGGTCAGATTTGAACACAGGAAGATGAGTCTTCCTCAGTCCAGTCCTGGCACTCTATCCATTGTACCACCTAGCTGCCCCACTTCTCCTTCTACTTTACTATATTATACAGCTTCTGATCACTCTCCACAGCCCACCATACTAAGTCCACATCGCCAATTCTGAAATTCAAAGACCCTTCATAAATCAATTCCAGCAAACTCTTTCAATACTGTACAATGATCAACTGTGAATGACGCTGCTCTTTTCAGCAACACAATGATCCCAGACAATTCCAAAGGACTCATGGTGAAAATGCCATCCACCACAGAAAGAATTGATGGACTTTGAATGCAGATCTCAGCATAATATTTTTCACTTTCTGTATTTGTGTGTGTGTGTGTTTTCCTTTGGCTCTGTGTCTTCTTTTACATGACTAATATGATGATATGTTTTGGATGATGGAACATGTATAACCTATACCAAATTGTTTACTCTCTCAGGGAACAGGGAGAAGAGGGAGGGAGAGAAAATTTGAAACTCAAAATATTTTTAAAATGAATATTAAAAATTATCTTTCTAGATAACTGGGGGAATTGATATTAGAACTGGATATATACTATGGAAAGTGGTACAGGAAGAAAAGACAGACCCTCAAGTCCTTTTTTCTTGCCATATTCCCTTGGTGATCTCACCTGTTCAGTTATTACACAAGTTGCTCTTAGGAAAAGATATAAACTCTTGAGCCTGGAATTTAAGGCTCTCCATGTCCTAATTCCAAACTTTTCCCATTCCTATGTTAACCTAGACCCTTTCAACCCCTCTATATAGTGCTACTAAATTGAACTACTTATTATCCCCTGATCCCATCTCACTGTCTCTTGACTGTGTGGATTCATGCAAGCTAATGATGTCCATACACCCACACATCAGAAGCACACCTGGAATTTGTTTCTTCATCTCAACCACTGATATCCTTTTGTTCTTTCAGGGCTCTCTATTCAGGGGCCACCTCCTATATGAAACCTTCCAAATGCCCATATCCTCTCACTCCTCAAAGCAACGTATGCATTTTTCCTTTGTCCTCACCACTCCTTATATGTGTATGTGTGTGTATATGTATATATATATATATATATGTATATGTATATATATATGGAGAGAGAGAGAGAGAGACAGAGAGAGAGAGAGAGAGAGAGAGAGAGAGAGAGAGAGAGAGAGAGAGAGAGAGAGAGAAAGAGAAAGAGAGAGAATTTATCTATATACACTCTGGAGGAATCAGTGATATCTTAGGAAAAAGAAAACAAGGTCCCAGACTATAGACTGAGGCATGACTGCACTTCCTACATGGTATCTCCCCAAACCCATTTCACAGGTCCCTCAGTAGACTGTAATCTCACTGAGGGCAGGATTTGTGTCATTGAAAATTTTTAAATACCTAGCCCCATGTGCCTTGCCTGTGACACTTAATGGCTGTCTCTTAAATTGAATTTAATTTCTCCTACTATACACTGCATCATACTTACTTATGGAGTGGTCATATTTCCTCTAGTAGACTAAGGAGAGGCAGTGTGGAATAGTGGATAGGATCCCAGATTTGAAGTTAGGAAGACCTGAGTTCAGATCTCACTGCATACCCCCTGGGCAAGTCGCAATCCCTCTGGGCTTCAATTTCTTCATCTGTGAAATGAGACTCTAAGATCCCTTCCAGCTCTATGACTATGACACTTGACTATAAACTCTCTTAAGGAGAGACTGCTTCAGTTTCCATTTTTGTTTCCCTAGCACCTGCCATAGGATAGAGGCTCAACTAATGCCTCTGAATTGAATCCATAAGGATAAATGTGATTTTCTTCATTTCATTAGCTATCTCAGTTTCTATAAAAGGTCTCAGAATGCCGTAGTCTCCAGTCTGATGTAAATGTGCTTTATACAAAAATGCTTCTACCTGTATATCAAATGAAGTAACACTAAGCTGAAGCTCTGTCATGGGGCGGGGGATAGGGAGAGGTGATGTAGCCGTAGGCTGCACACTTGGGTGATTGTAATCAAGGGAATAAGAACAAAATACGACAACCCTGAAAGAGATCTAGCATTTGCTATATGAACTGCAAAACAGAGATAGCAAATCTGTCATTGTCGAGGGAACTATATAACAAGAGGAGTGACAGCCCAGAACAGCTGCCAGTATACAGCAATACAGACATTGCTCCAACTGTCAAAAAATAATTACTGCAGTTAGAGTTGTGTGAAACAGGAAAGCCCCAAGACTGGATGAAAATTTACCTATTTAGATCTTCAAATAAGAAAGGGAAGAGCTGCTTCAATATTATCACAGGTTTCTCTATACACATATGAATACCAGGGAAAGTCCCAGGATTTTAGATATGCAAAGAGACCAGAGCTCCCTAAAGCAATTATTCTTTTACATCATGAAACACATATAGTAATTAGTCAGTGAATTGTTGTTGAAAGGAAGAAGGAAAGAAAGGGAATAAAGAAGGGGACAAAGAAAGAATAAAGGAAGGGAAGTGAGAGATGTGAAAGAAGGAAAGGAAAAACAAGAGTTAAAGAGGAAGGAGAGAGAGAGAGAGAGAGAGAGAGAGAGAGAGAGAGAGAGAGAGAGAGAGAGAGAATCAGAATCAGATCTGGAAGGAATTTTAGCCATTATGCAGACCAATATAATCATTTTATAGACAAATAAACTAAAGTTCATGGAAGTATAATGACTGGAGCAGTCATACAAATCAATCTTTATATATATATATATATATATTATTAGATAGGTATATATATAAAGACATATATATTAGATAGATATATATGAAGACGCACATATATACACACATACACATATGCACACACACGTGTATATATGTATATATACATAAACATATATTTATGTATGTTTGTACATATACACACATATATACATATGTGTGTATATATATATATATATATATATATATATATATATATATATATATATATGCTTGAATACCCTAACACCTAAGAATGACATATGGAAAAAATGATAAGATGAAAGGGTTGAGCTTTGTCTATAAAAGTATAGTTTTTATGCTTTGTTGGATCATCTCCTGCCCACCTAAATCTGACAACATTTTAAACTCCCAAATGATAAGGAAATTCTATAGGTAGTTATAAAGCAAAACAGCAGCTGACATCTTAAATGCAAGTCGATTGATGGTGCTTCCTCTCCTATACTTTAAACTCCAATACTGTTCTCAGTGTATTGCTCCCAAATGACCATTTGAGTATTTAGGCTGAAAATAATTTAGACTGACTTTTTAAAAAGAAGGGCTTACTGCTTTGATTTTTGACCAAATATGTCTTAGAACTCAAATGTAAAACATCACCCTAGCCTTTTTTCAGCTAGTTAGGTGATAGTTTTCAAGAAAAAAAAATATGAAAGAATACCTAAAAGCTGAAAGGCACATAGTCTTCTTAGAGAGATTTAGCACTACAGGAAAAGGGGTCATTCAACAGCAGCATGGGTTGCCATAATTTCTATCCCAATTGTTTTCCAATCTGGCAGTGAGGAACAAGAATCAGTTTTATTTATTTAAATTTTTAGCACATGGTAATTTTATATCATAGCTTTCTTTCTGGGACTTTCTCCTTTATACTGATGACCCTTTGAGACACCTTCACTTTGGAATCTGAAGTCCTTAAGCAGCTGCCAACTCATCATCCCCATCCCTGTACCTCTTCCTCATCTCTCTTCCCCTCAATACATTTCCCTCCATTCCCAGGTTTTGTTCATTTTCCCAAGGAAAAAAGTTATGGATCATAAACTATGACAGGGAGGGAAAGATATGTACCTATAAGGGAAAGGGAAACAATTCTTTTCTTAATAAAAGGAATTCAGAAACATCCCTGCCCACCTTCTACCTTTCACTTATCACCATGGGGAGTATCCTGAAACCCTGGAACTTTTAGAAAAGTCTCTGGGTTCAGCAATGGAAGGGGAGAGAATGTGGGGAAACCAGTGATATCTGAGGAGAGCTGACTGAGAGAACAAGGTCCCAGGCTACAGGATGAGGCATGACTGCCCTTCTTACATGGTATCTCCCCATCCTCATATAGTTATCTATCTGGATATGAAAACATAAGAAGGGACTGGATAGCAATCGTTCCCTCTTTTTTGTTTAGTAGAGCATATAACCAGTGACTGAATTTGAAGGACACAGTCCAGCCTGCTAAGTGTATTTGCAATAACAATTGTTCATAACATGCAGATGTCAATAGTCATGATAGAGGGCTTGGGAATCTGACCCCATACTACTAGAACCAGGCAGTTTGCCAAAGGTTTAAGCGCAGTTGTATCAGGTACAACAGTTTCACCAAATAATATAAAGTTCATCCTGGAGTAAAAAATAAGGTTAACAACCATCTTTAAGCGTTTCCTAATCCTTAGAAAAGCATGAAGCAGTCTTCTACTAGGGGAATGGATCTTTCAGAGAAGCTAAGCATATAGTGCAGGGATGGGGAGGATTTAGATCTAGATACATGAGATTGTTCATGTAGATCACTTTCTCAATCTCCAAACATCTTGTCTAGTCTACACACTATTTATTCTTTTCCCCAACAGTCCTACAGTCTAATCACTTTTATTCTCCTCCTTCTCAATTTTGGACTATAATTAAGGTGTCACAGACTCAAGAAAGTGTCTGACTCAACAGCTCTTTGCAACTACTTCCTTTCTTTTCCCTTAAGGATACTCTGCACCAGTCCTGTCCCAACATCTCCTCTTCCTTCTCTTAATCATTGCTCAGGTAATTTTACCTCAGACAATCTCTTATGTATACACAAGCATACACACATTTTATTTAGACCCCCTTTTTTCTTTCATTTGTCTATTTCTTGCCTAGCTATCCTAAGGAAATATCTCTCCTTTTTTCCTTCTCTTCTCTCTTTCCCTTTCTCTATTCTCATGAGCCAGAGAGATCATGATCATAGTCAATAAACTCTAGTAGTTCATGAAATTACTTGCACTGAGGAAAAGGAAGCCACAATTTTCAAAGCAAAAACATACAGAATAAAGAATTAGTGCCCTCTCAGCTCAAGCCTCCTTTAAGAAGTCCACCAAAATCTCCATTTTCTTCCTCGTGCCATATAATTAAGCTTGCTTTTCTTCAAGCACTATAGTTCAGAGTTTAGCAACAATCAGGAAGTAAAACAGCTCAACTGAGGACTGGACATTAGAGATAAGCATCAGAGACTCTTCACAGATCCAGGGGGCTTTATCCCAACTTTATAGTGCCTTCATTGCTGGTATACTTTAGTCAAACCAGCCCAGTTCTTGTGAGGGGTTTTAGGTGATACATGAGAGACCCAGAAGAAGAAGGCAAAAATGAGTTCCAAGATGCTGGCAATGACTGGGTTGGGGGTTGTCCAGTGTTCTCCCTTTCTGTGGTCTGCAGTAGTGTTATATGTGATATCAGTTGACCTGCCCTTCCAAAGGACAGTCAGTCTCATGTGGTTTCTTATGTGCACATTGGTCTGCTCACTACTTAGCAATCAGAACACACAGAACGCAACCAGAAATGAATGGGAATAGTGGTGATTTTCCCTATAGGTTCAGATTCTGAAAAGCACATCTAATCCCCTTTCACTGAACTTTACGATACTGTTTTGCACTGCTTGCAATTATATCTGTAACTATGGCTTTTACTTAAGACTCTCCTCTCTAGCTCTAACCAACTCTGCCAAGAACATTAAGTAACCAATCTCCACCAATGGGGAGAACCTTATACAAATGATTTGTCTCTCTGGATCTGAATACACAAGAGGGGATGAAAGTAAAGTTTTATCTCTTCTATATTTAGAAGAATATATTGCTAGTGAATGAACTTTGTATACAATAGGCTGCTAAAGATTATCTGTTTACTTACAGAAATAATGTTGAAAATGAGAGGTTGCTTGTTTTAGTGCAGAAAGTATTACTTAGAGAGGAGGAATGAAGTTAATATGTAAAAACTATTATTTTTGCTGTTTCTAGCTAATTTTTAAGTAGTGTTTGCTATGTGCCAGGCACTCTACTAAGTGCTTTACAGTTGTTACCTCATTGGAACTTCATAGTAATCCTGTATGGTGGGTGCTATTTTTGTCCCCACTTTACAGATGAGGAAATTGAAGCAAATTGGCTAAATGACTTGCCTTGAGTCATATAAAGCTAGTAAGTATTTGAGATACATTTGAACACAAATCTTCCTGATTTCAAGACTGGTACTTTTATTTACTATACCACCTAGCTGCCCTTGAAAATATAGTTTTAAATTTTATTCTTTTTCTCTAAAGACTCAAAATATAAAAGTCAAGGTGAAAGTTAATTTATTCCTGCTAATTGCTTAATTAGAAAACTCTCTCTACAAGATTCTTTCTTCTTTTTCTTTTTTGTTATTGTTGATATGCTTTTTAAAGAGAAGATTTGAAAAGGCAGAAAGTAAGCAGCCTCAGCAATCAAGCTTCTACAAGTATCGCTGCAGGGGAGCTTTATCTTCATTTGATAAATAGATTTCTGGCTTAAAATGAAATTGCAAAATCTGGTCTCCAGTCCCATCTGATCATGACTGCTTTTGGCCACAATGGAAATATGAATAAAAACTAACAGGGAAATTAACACATGGAAGTGAACTGAGATGTCCATTGCAGAAAAGCTACTAATTGGACAGTTTGAAATAAACTTTTAATACTAGTGACCCAGACTAGCAAAATCGAGCAGGGTGTGACAAAAAGAACTGAGTCAGAGGACCCTGTGGTTCAAGTCCTGGTTCAGGTACGTATTAGTTGTATAATTACAGACAAAAGCCAAAGTAGCATCATTGGAAGATTCTATTGGTTTCCAAACTTGATTTCATATGTTGGTTCTGCTACCACTTGTGTGACCTTAGGCAAATCATTCATCCTCTGTAATCTCAGCTCCTCATCTATAAAACGGAAGTGGCAGTATTTGGCATTTACTTACAGGGCTGTTGTACAGGGAAGTATTTGTTTATTAAGCACGTACAAAGGTCATTATACTATCATGATTTTTACGTGGTAGTTGAATTAAGTTTGTTTTTTTTTTTTTAATGTGATTGATAATAAAATTCAGAAGAGGAAGGTCAAACATTCAAACATAGAAATGTAGCGATAAACTTGGGGTAAGAGAAAAACATGGTTCTTCCCCTTAAGGAATTTGCAAGCTAAGTGGAGACAAAAAAAATTACACTGTGAAGAAAAATAGTGATCAATATAAGGCTATTTACACTTAAGTGCCTCTTCCTGACTCCGAGCCCACTGTGCCACCTAGCTGCCTCATAAGACACTGGATTTGGAATGTGAAGACACTCAAATCCAGGCTCTGATATGAACTACCCAGTGACTTCAGGCAGGGGTAAATAACAGTGTTGGACTAAATAACCCATAAGGTTCTTTCTAGCTCTAAATTCTTTGCTTATATGAACATGGGCTAGAGAAATCAAAGGACGCTTCCCGGGGTGTCTCTAAGGATAGTCATCCATAGGGTCAAGGAAAGAGTATTCCAGGTGAATAGCCTCTGGATGTCCCATTAGCATATCAAATGCAACTCGTCGAAAAATGGAATTCATCCCCTTTCTCCCACTGACACACCATCCCTACCCTAAAAACCTCATCTCCGTCATACTTCCTTGTTTCTGTAGAGGTTGGCAATATATTCCCAATTACTCAGGTTTATCACCTTCCCCCTCATTCTCACCCCTACAGTCAATTAATTTCTAAGTAGTGACAATTCTATCTTCCCAACATCTGATCCTTTTCTTCCACCCCTAAAGCCATCACCTCTTAACAGGTGCTGTCCCAGATGATTGGAATAGCCTTCTTATTGGTCTCTAAGCATCCGTCTGACCAATCCTTCATCCAGCTGCAAAAACAGTCTTCTGAGGCACAAGTCTGTCCAGATCATTTCCCATTTCAAAAACCAGCAGTAGCTCCCTATTATCTCTTGAATAAAATACAGACTTCTTAGCCTGGCATTCAACCTGGCCCCTACCTAACTTTCCACCTTATTTAACATGATTTCTCTGCAAGCATTTATGTTTTATTCAATAATGCGACTATCTGTCCCCCAAGTTTTGCTTTCCAACTCTGGCCTTCATGAAAGCTCAGAAGTCATCCTCCATACAAAGGATGTACCTCCTTCTCATCTCTACCTTTCAGAATACTTCTCTTCTTTCAAGATACAGCTAAGCTACCCCCCTCCTTCAAGAACTTTTTGCATATCTCCATTTTCTCAAATTGCTATGTAATTCACTCATTTATTTCTGTGCTATATCCCCCATTTTAGTAGAATGTAAGTTCCTTGAGGCAAAGAGGGTTTCATTCCTTCCTTGTACTGTACATGGTACATACCTAATAAGTATTTGCTAAATTGGCTTCATCAACATGATCATATTAGACAGTTGGAGGTGAGAGTGGAAGAAGCATGAACTCATTCATTGGAGAATAAAGAGTCTGACGTAGGGACATTAACAATGAGCTCATAGGTCTGACAAACAAAATATTCCATAAACCTTAAAGGATCACAAAATATCAGTCAGTGTTATTACATACAACCTAACCTGCCAATGACAGGCACAAACATTGCTCATCCCTTAGTCCTATGAGAAGCATTCAAGGATATACAAGATATACAAGTTCTAATCTAGGATTTAACCACAAAAAGGTTCTGCCAAAAGTAAATTCTGATTTAAAGCAAGCTATCTGAACAATTTTTCCATACTGTTTGTTCTAGTTGGCCAGACTTACAAGCAAAAGACCTTCTGTATTTTGCCTTGGGGAAATATTTTGGAACTTGATTTTCTCTTTAACAACAATAGGGTAGTCAATCTAAAAATAAAGGAGGTAGCCTACTAGTATAGCAAATCCAGATGAAAAAATAAATGTCTTATTTTAACTCTAATTTTTCTGGCTTTAAACTAATAGACAAGATTATTTTTAAAAAACTGAATCCTTTTTCACTGCTTCCCTGTCCTTGAAGGAATGAAGTGGTATTGGATGAATTGGTTCAACTAAAAAACCTGATTCTCATAGATTTACATGATTATAGGAAACCTTCTGGGTCCATAAATTCTAGATTTATGGTTTTTAATATTGGTTATACACCTGACAAATCTCCACTAAAGTAGTCATCTCCTCAAGTACTCAGATGCCTCATTGTGTTGTGGTCTTGAGAGCTGTGTCATCCCAGTATACGCTCTAGGGGTCTTTTCAAGACAGCTGGGCTTTATCTTTGCACCTAGTGATAGTTCATACATTGATATTTGAAGACCCAGTCTAGGTGAATTGACGGACATGCGTCTTATGTCTGGAGGGAAACATTTAGATTTGTCACCAAGCTGAATGGGAAGGGTCGTAGGAGTGGAAGAGGTCTTGGAAGTCTTCTACTTCCACCTCTCAACCTACTCAGGAAGGAATTTCTCTGAAATATCACTGATGGGAGGTCATTCAAATCTCTGCTTGGCCACTTCCAGGGCGCCTGTAGGATTTCATATTTATTCTCATTTCTCCAAGTAACACGTTTTCTTGCCCTGGCCATCTAATTTAAATTGAATTTCAAGTGGACATTTTATATGTGTGGGTTTATGCTGTGAGGGCAGGGACTATCTTTGCTTCTTTTTGCATCCCCAATACTGAGTATAGAGGCTGAAATATAGTAGACACTAAACAAGTGTTTATTGATTGATTCTGTCATTCAATGTATTCACTTTGTGCCATCCAAAAATTTGAAAAGGAAGAAAAGAAACAAACACTTATTAAACACCCAAGTATCCAATGTGCAAGACAGTGTGCTAAAGACTTTACAAATATTATCTCCTTTGATCCTCACAAAAACCTGGGAGAAAGGTGCTATTATTATCCCTATTTTACAGATGAGGAAACTGAGGCAAAGAAAGGCTAGGTAATCCGCCTGGGGTCTTTGCATTTGAACTCATGTGTTTCTGACTCCAGTCCCAGGGCTCTCTCCACTACACTACCTAGGTGCCTTCTATTTCATTTTACAAGATGTTGATAAAACTATCATGATAAATGTCATGAAAATATAATTTTGAAAAAAAAAACTATCCAAAAATTGAGTTGGGCTGCCTTAGGAAGTAGTGAATTCCTCTTTGTTGGTGGTCTTCAAGAAAAGGTTGACCTCTTGTTGGGATTCTCATTCATGTACATAATGAACTAGATGGTCTTTGAGGTCTCTTTTTATTCAGATCTTTTGTGATTCTGTTATATTGAACAAGACAGTGCTGAGAGCTCAGCTTGGTAACTATCTTTGGATAGGCTATTTTCATAATTCACTATCTGGGGCACATAAAAATGTTTTAGATAGTTCTTTAGTTTGTCTTGCTAAACCCCCATTTCCAATTTCAATAGAAGCATTTCCTTTCATTTTAATTATTAAAACTAAGAAGAAATATGTAAAAATTTCCTCTCCATTCTATTTATGAGTTAATATTTATATAGTGCTTTAAAGTTTTCAAAGAGCTTTATAAATATTACTACATTTTATCTTCACAACAATCCATGAGTGATAGGTTATAATTATCTCCATTTTATAGACGAAGTTATTCTTATTCTCTTTTTACAGATGAGGACACCGAAGCAGACAGAGGTTAAGTAACTTGCCCAGGCTGGATTTGAATTCAAGTCTTTATGACTTCAGACCCAGCACTTAATTTGGCTGCCCTGTCCACAAAGATGCTGGGTAAAGAAAACCCATTGACCAAAAGGTTACAGAGGGAAGACTGAAAATCATTTACTTCCTTTTAAGTACAGTTCTCCCTCAATATAGACTTATAATTTATGGCATTAACTTGTTTGTTTTTTAACATCATTTAAAATGAAAAAAAGGATAAAAGGCAATACCAGGTCTATGTCTAAATTGTGCCCTGAATGCCTCAACTCCAATGACTGGGAGTGTCTTCTTCAGCAGTAGTTCTAATTTCTCTGAAAACACTTTTGCTTTTGTTGTTGGCTACAAATGTAGGTTTTAAAAATTAATGTTAAAGTAATTGTTCTAGTTTTTATTTGATATTTCTCTAAAGTTCCCAAAACAAAACCTATTTCATCCACTCCCTGGAATCACCAGTTTCTATTCAGCAGAAGCAAAATTGGGAGTGAAATGGTGCAAATACAGAAATAAAGTATCTTTCAATGTAGTTTTGTCTTCCAAGACATAGCTTGCCTGTTATACCACTTACACAATTCTTACCTGCCTTCTTAGAGGAACATATTATTCTGACAGTTTAACATTTATGTCACACTTCTCCCCAAAATAGGATTATTCCATTACTGCCCAAGTGTTCTCACTAGGATGTAAGGCCCCTTTGTTATAGCCAGAGCACACATGCACTTTTCTCTTTCCAGAGATGACATAGCAGGTGTCAACAAAATTAAAATCCTATATACACGTAACAAATCTTCTGTATAAAAAATATTAAAGTAAGTGCTTGAAGTCTGGCAACACTTATATTCTTCACCCAGCTTAGGAAAAAAATTGAGTTCAAACACAATTAAGTTGTGCTGACACTACTTTTAAAAATGTGTACAGGATAATAACTAAAAACAGTGTCATAAATGAAGGTGGAAATCAAAACATAAATCCACAAATTGAAAATAGCCACTTTGATCCTGGAAATACAATTTAAATTTGATGACCAGGACAAGAAAACTGGACACATTCCTTTGTCTTGCAGGAATCTGCAAGGAAATTGCTTATTTCCTTTATAAAAAGAGAACACATAAAGACTTCATAAGGATATACAGGGATTTTTTTTTAAAGTGGCACAGTTTCAGGTTAAAGGTTTCTCCAAATCTCTGCTTCTTCCCAATATGTTTACATTTAAGAGAAAAATCACAACTTAATATGCAAAGCTCTTGCGCTTGCAGGGACAGCATGGTGTAGTTCTATTACAATAATTTGGGTTTGAATTTCAGTTCTGCTACTAAGCTTTCTGTATGACCTTAAGAAAGTCACTTACTCTCTATGGGTCTCAGTTTCCTTAACTGTAAAATGAATGGGATGGGTTAGATGACCTTTAAGTTTCTTTCCAATTCTATATCTGGGACCCTACCATCCAGTGGAGGTCTGCATTAATCTCTGTTGTTTTGTATCCAAATTTTGATGGTCTCAAGGATATTTTTTCTCTCACTGTTTTCTGGAAATAATGCATTTTTAAAATTCCATGCAGATTTTTCTTCTATACCTACTCGTATCTGAAACATGAAATGAATGTTTTATACTTATCTGAATATGGAAAAGAGCAGAACTAGAAAAACACAGGAACAGAGAGGTAACTACCAATGAGTGAGGGTAATTTGCCACATCAACAAAAATGCACCACTTGCCTGGGGGGAAGAACATTTATTTCACTGAGAAACTGAGTAATATATTAAAAAAAAAAAAAAAGGGTTCCCTGAGTTCAAACATGAAAACATTTTGAAGTACAGGATCATTTTGAAATCTAGTTTCCTATCTCTCATGGACTAGAAATTCAACATATATGTGGACTTGACCCAAAGCAGAATAAAATACATTTCTCCCCCATCTCTGATGAATTAGAAATCAAATGTCCTTTAGGGATTTAACCAAAAGGGAGAGGGAGAGAGGGAAAGGGAGAGAGGGAAACGGAGAGAGGGAGAGTGAGAGGGAGAGGAAAAGGAAGAGGGAGAGAGTGTATGGGCTCACTGGCCTCAAAACCAGGAAGACTTAAATTCAAACACTTCCTCTTGACACAGACTGGTGGTTGACCCTAGGCAAGTAATTTAATCTTTCAAGGCTCTAGGTAATTATTAAGGCTCTTAAATTTCAGGGAATGTGCTGATTTGCATTGGGAGAAGGAGTTTCCTCATGCTGGAGTTCCAACTACCAATGAAACCACAGGTCCAGTCTCTCTTCAACAAACCTGAAAGTAAATTAGTAACTTAGATATGATATGATATGAATTAACAGTGGCTTTAATCAACCATCACCTACTATCAGTCAGACACTGGAGATAGAAATAGAAAGCCTGCCAAAATTTTTCAAAATAATGCATTTCAAACTTTCACTCATCACAGAATGAAGACAAAGAATCACTTTCCTAACTCAGATTGATGAATAAACAAACTTCTTTTAAAATGGAGAATTAATCTAATGTTTCCCGTGACAAAAAGAAGTTTAGGATGCATTTTTCTTATCTCCATAATTGCCAAAGGAAGTAAACCCTCTACTAACTTTATGCCAAGGACTTTGCTTTATCCCTCACATAAAAGAGCAGGAAAACTCTCTATGTTCCACAAAACACCTACTACCAACTTTCAAACTCCTTACTGGAATTAGATTCCTATGTTTTTATGCAATCTCTTCCTAAAAAGTTTCATCATATAAGTTAAGACATTATTTTCTATTGGTCAAATAAGTATACATACATATACATGGACATATATAGGTGTACATCAATTATTTTCATAATTAATCATGATTAACATATCTTCTTACTCACATTTGAAAGAATGATAACAAAAGAGCTCACCATTTTCCCATCCATCCCTGGAGTGCCAGGTGCTCCAATAGAACCCTAATGGGAAAAAAATATGATCGATTTAGGTTGATATTCAGATTGTAAAATGCTTTCGTACTAAATTTAAATGATTGTGTATCATGTCCTACCAAATGTCCTATTCTAATGCCTCTCCACAGCATTTTTTTAGGGAATGTAACTAATGTGAAAGAATCACGACAGCGAGTAAGTGCCTCCTAAAAAAATTTGTCCACATAGGCCAAACCAACTGGATGAAGAATGTCTATTACCAAGATTTTTTGGATGCCCTTCATAGTCTTTCCAACAGTATGATGGATAGATATGGTTACGGAGCTGGGTCCAACTATGAAAAGGAGGGGAATAGGCTAGATTGCTTTCAGGAAAATGCAATGGACCTTCAGCAAAAGCTTTTTTCAATATAACTGTACTGAAACTGTGGTTATCATATAGCAATGAGAACTGGAACTCCATTGTCCCTGAAGAACTTAAGATCATCATAGAAAGTAATGGAGAGGTATATGGTGCATGTGAACAGGCTATAATACATAACCAATGAGGAATCCTGAAGAACACTGTTAAAGTATATCATCAGAGAATTGTATGAAAGAAAGGGAAGTTTTATTGACCATGTAGCAAGATTGAGAGATGACAGATGGATATTCAGAACACTGCTGGTCCTCTTGTGAGGTTGAGAGAAAATGAAGAAAGCCTCCAGCACATTGCCCTTGTGGTGAACTTTGAAAACATGGATGTGAATCATATAGAATGACTGGCAGGAATGGATTGAAATCTTCATTGTGGGAGGGAACTCAAGAATAGATAAGATCCATTTGATTATATATTCTTATGATGGATGACAATGAAATTTATACATATTGAATATAACATCTCAGTAGTCCTTGTGGTATCTTAGGACATAGACACATAAGAAAATGAAGCAAGGAATCTGGTTAACTATTTTTGGAGGAAATCTATCCAAGAAGCAACACAAATTTAAAGGCAATAAGGGATCGGTTCGCCAAGATATATTTTGATGGAAAGAACAATTTAAAAAAGGAAAGCACCATGTGGTAATAATGCCCCCATAAATGCTTACCAAGAAAATCACCACTAAATTATGTGTACTTTCTCATCTATATAGAATCCTAATGAGAGCAGTCAAAGGTCTCTGACAAAAATATGAGAGAGGATGACTCTAAAACAGACTCTATTTTCATAGTAAAAAAAATATTAATTAAGAATTATAGAGAATGCAAAATTCTAGTTTATTCATTGTTGTGGTTTTTAGAGTTCACAGTAGAGCAAAATAAAATTAATAAACTTAAAACTTAAAATAAACTTAAAGTTTGTCTTCCAACAGGGTGCCTCTTCTGTAGATGTTAAGATCATTCCATATTCCTTGATATCACAGAGATACTGTTGCTCAACTATCTTTTGATGAACGATATGGAGTAACACATAGGACACATTCGCCAAAGTTGTCCACCACTGTCATAGAAAAAGTCTTTCATGGAATCCAAATGGAAGACAGATTCCCTCTAAATGGCAAAGTTTTTCAGCTGTTGTTTTCCAAATGCATTGAGATGATGATATCCTTCTTTAAAATCTTCTTAATTAGATCCATGAGCCCTTCCTTCGAGTGACTCAAAGAAATAGGTCTAGCAATCCACAGCTAAAAATTGAGTAAAGACTGCGCACTGCCAAGGTCTGAGCTAGAGTTGAACGGGCAACCTAATGAATTAATCTATCTGTATACATATCTCAAAGGAGTGCAGATGGACAATGAGTCAGGCTCAAAAACAAGAGTAGAATAGGTTGGATTGCATTTGGGAAATTACACTTTTAAGATTTCACATTTTCTCTATCACCAAAGTCTGTCTTTTTTCTTTCTTTGTAATAACAATCATTCTAAATAGCTTCAAATATACCATGATCTCTGAAGAATCAAAACTTTAGACCACCCAAAAGATATGATGGGTATAAGTAAGCTGAAGGAAATGACCAGCAATGACTCAGAGTAGTGGGGGGTGGGGGTGGGGGGGAGAGAACCCATGAAAATTCCCAACTCTTAAGCTCAGAAATAAGAATCACCCAAGATGAGAAGCATGGATGGATTGTGATCTGCATGGAAAAAGAAGTAACCACATAGATGTTCAGTTGTATCTGACTTTTTGTGACTTCATTTTAGGGTTTTCTTGGCAAAGGTACTAGAGTAGTTTTCCATTTCCTTCTTCAGCTCATTTTACAGATGAGGAACTGAAACAAACAGGGTTGCCATAAAGATACATGGAGATAAATTTTAAAAGGCAAAAACTCCTGCTCTAATATTGCACCAAATCCACTATCTCAATGGAGCATTTCTTTTCTTCTTGGTGAGTTTTATTTGCCAGTTCTATGAAATATCTAAACCTAGGGCTAATTATTCCCCATGTCTTCTCCCGGACAAATGCATGATCATATAATGATACTTTTCATGCTTCCTTAGAAACTAGAAAATTAAAACCAAATACTGTTTTTATTCTCCACGGGTCAAGCACACTAATCCTGTTAAATTTAATATGTGATTCTAACAAAAAATTCATAGCTTAGATTGAAATCCAAATACACAAACTGGTGACATTGATCTATCCTTAGCGCTTGTAGGAGATGTCAGCAATACTTACTGTAGAAAAATTTAACAAAAACAACTCTTTTAAGATGCATGAGTCTCAGTTACATGAAACAAAAGGCAACAAATAAAAATAAACTCTGTCCCACAGTAGAACCAATAAAAAGGCAAGAGAGAAAGAAGAGATAAGAAGAACATGGGAACTGAATGATATTTGGAGGGGGGAAAGCAAATAATTGTATGATATTAAAATTCTCAGTATTTATGGTAACAATTTCCCCCCAGATTTGCAAAGACCAAAACTGGATGTCAATATTTAGACCAAGTGAATATAAATTCAGTTTTGAAATGGTAATGTGCTAGAAGGCAAAAAATAGAGCCATTAAATATTGCCCAATGCAAAGCTATGACATCTAGTCAGGCAGAAATATTTTCAAACATTCCTTTCACTTCTCTAGAGCACACTTTTCTTCCTAGGCCATGTTTTAAGTTCAGCACGTACCATTCCCTTCCTGGCACCAGAAAACAAACAGATTTTTTCTTAGCCTCTATAAAATATTTTAAGATGGTTTTATTTTAATTGAAAGGGATTTTATTAAAAAATATGACTTCTTTTGCCAAAGAATTTAAAGATTTCTGAAGGACAGTGATGTAAAGTTGCTTCCTCTCTTTACTGCTAATACTGTATGTACTATTAATGGACTTCCTAAAGACTCAAGAAGTAATTTTTTCACGGTAGTGGGTGGATTAGGGGAGCTCTACAATTTCACACTGTGCCTATTGGAGACATTATTGTTAAGGACGTGGTGTTCTGACATGAATTATCTACAACTCATTAGCTTTTACTTTGGTCTAAAAGATTGTGTTTCGACAGATGACAATTTTTTTTTTTTTAAAAGGCTGTATCTCTGGATGCAATATGAAATGTTAAAACAGAGAACAATTGCTTTTTTGTTTGTGCTATTACCAGTGATTCTATTCAGTTTTCTTAGATACTTTTTTGGACAGACATGGAACATTATCTTCTGTATTACAAAAACATTATTTTTGGGGAAAAAAAAGGGAATTAAGTGGTATTTGTACAAGATGATGGCAAGGAGCCGTTAATCAGCTTTCACTGGTTTGCTGAGTGAGCTACTGATGTATTTAGTATTGTGTAATGATGCAAACCCTCAAGTTCTTGGTTCATGCCACCAAACTGCAGCATTTGATCCTGGTGAGTATAAATAATGCCGAAAAGACTCACAGAAAGTGAATTCTCCAGTTACTCGGCAACAGGAAGACAATCCTGAGCCACCTGTGCACAGTCCACGAAACACTATTTATTAGCAACACCAACCTTCCTGGTTTCTTGTGGTCAGGGCTTGGATCATGTGGCAACAGAGCATTCAAGTAAAGTCATAATCCATTTAATTTGAGCTTTTATCTCCCTCTTCATTTTTTTTAAAACTTGACTTCGTAGCTTTACTAGTACTTGAAACCTTTTAATCTACAAGTTCAGAAGACAGACTGAAAACAGTCTGATCTGGACTGCTTAAATTTCCTATAATGGGGGAAATTAGAAATCTTATGTCTCACATCATGAAGTTGTATTTTGGGAAAACAGACATGACAATCTAAACTAATTGCTCCAATATCGCTTACAGTAGCTAATTCTATTCACCTCTCAGAGTTGCAGTTTGGTACTAAGTGCATAATTACTTTCACTGTATTATTGTTTGTACTCTACCTTTTGTCCTGGAGGCCCCTGAGGTCCCTGCAAAGGGAAAACAATTCAATTAGCATAATAATATAGTCAATTTAAGCCTAAGTGACCAATTAAAACTGTCCCATTCTATAAACCTTCCTATGCTGGACTGAATCCAGCTGATGTTTTGTGAATCAAGGGAAAGGAAAACTTTCACTTCAAAATACATAATGGATCTTTTCTTTTCCTTTCTGAAATAGCATTAAGCATACACAGTAGGATTCTGATTTCCCTCATTTCTTTTTTCTTAAGTCTCTGCTATTCCAGTCCATCTGTTTCTTCAAATACCTGCAAATCTATACTATCAGTCTTACTTAGATAGCTATAGATTTCCTTCAGTTAAAAGGCAACTGTGGTCCCAAACCAAAACAGCTATATTATATATTATTTCTGCAGTATATCTGCACAATTTTGGTTGGTATTTGCAAGGAAGAGAATAATAAAAACACCAGAGAAACATATTTTAGCTACTGACCCTCCCCAACCTCCCTTCCTTCTGTTAGAAACTTTTCCCATTCCTCTCAGCTGCAGTCCTTTCTGTTTCACCTCTACTCTTTATCAAGGTTGTAGAAACCTATTTATTTACTCATTTCTTCTCTATTAACAAGTAAGCTCCTTAAGTGAAGAGAATCCCTTTGTCTTTGACTTTCTTTGAACTGCCCAGCTTACTGCCTGGCACGTAGTAAGCACTTAATAAATAACCCTGATTGGTTGATGCCTTGTTCAATTGCTGCTGACTTGTTGCTGTAGAAGGGAACATAGGGAAGTAGGAAAAGAAATAGAAGGTGGTATCTATTAATACTTAGAATCACTATACTTAGGCAGGTGAATGAAGATATTCCTCTCCACCCACATCCCCCAATAGAATATGTCACTTTTGAGATGTAGTAGTCATTATTGACGACAAAATCAATGATAGTGTGTTCTGGATGACTTTAATTAGAGAAAGAAGAGAGCGCTTTGAGTCACCTTGGCAAAGATATTTGTAGGAGGAAATACAAAAGCCTATATTATCATCTTACATGTTTCTTTATGATTTGTAACATATAACTTTTTAGAATTATCCATTCTACCTTCCAAAAAATGTATGTTTAGAAAAGTAGTAGCTAAACCCTTTCCCCATCATTGCAACTACAGATCTCAGCAGTCTTCAAGTTGACCATGTCTTGCTATGTCAGATAGTAACATTAAACACAAGTTTATCAATGAAAGAAAACTTAGCAAATGAAGGTTAGGAACAATCTCATAATTCATGTTTAGGAACACCTAAATCCTTGTTGCTGTCTACTGACATCCAGAAGTCTCCCACCTTACTTCATGACAAACACCTGTCCTGTAGGTTGCATCTCTATTCCAGTCCATCATCATGATTAGTGATTTCAGCGCCCACTCTGAGGAAGCTTCTAACACTTAGACTCTCACCTTCCTCAACTCCCAATTCCCTCAACTCATTTTAAGCCATGCACAAGTGTGGTTATCATATCTCAGATCTCACCATTATGCAAACAGATCCATCTCCAAGGTGATAAGCTCTGAAATTCCCCTCTCTCATCACAATCTGCTCACCTTCCACTCTTCCGTCAATGGCATTTCTCCCAAAGCTGCTTTTGGGGGACCATTTTCAGTCATATTTTAGTCATCTAATTCTTTGTGACCCCATTTGGGGTTTTCTAGGCAAAGAGACCGGAGTAATTTACCATTTTCTTCTCTTACTCATTTTATACTTTGGGGACCACACTAACTTTTTATAGCTTGATCCTTCCCTATTTCCCCATCCATGTTATGGTTTCACTTCCTTTCTTTCACAAGTTCAACTTTATAGTAGGTCATTTCAATACAATTTGTCTTCCACCACTGTATCCTTTACCCCTTAATTTTTCTGCTAGTTCTACATAGATAATACATAATGCTGAGTCTCTCCCTTCATTTGCTTTCTTCTTCCCTAATTACAAAGTGCTGGTGGAAGAAATTGAAAAAAATGATAATGGCCACAACGATTGTATGTACAAACTGACCATTCACTGCTGCATGGAAAATCTTTAATGCTTCTCTGATTGACATATCCCATCCTCAACCATAGCATCTGCTCCAAGCCTTATTCTTCTTAACTTTTAAACAATCAACCTCTACCTTTTTTTTTCTTAGAAGATGTCTTCCATATCCATGTGTATTGTTTTGAGGAAGGTGCTTTGAAAACCTTAAAGTAATCCGAAATATGAACTAATATTTTTTATGACTTTACTGAGTTGAACCTGACTAGATATATTAAAAAGAGGTGATGCCATTTTAAAGGCATTTTGGGGGCTGATTTTTAAAGATGTCTTAGAGGTGACCATTCTAAGAGAATGGAGAAAATTATGGACATGATTTTGGTATGACCCAAAAAAGGTAACTGAGAAGTCTCTCTGCAGATAGTCATTTAATCTCTGTCTCAGTTTCCTCGTTTGTAAAATGGGAGTAACAGCTTCTATCTTCCAGTGTTGTTGTGAGGATAAAATGACATATTTGTAAAGAACTATAAAATATAAAATGCTATTATTATTATATAAATGTTAATAACTATGTACCTAATGACATAATAATAACTAATGACAGTTATATCATTACGTAATTCTATAATCAATACGATGATGCAATACTTAATATAATTTATATGTTAAATATATAATTTAAAGTACTAATAATTTGATAACCAAATATATTGACTAATACATATTGTACTAAATATACAATCTAAATATCCTATGATCATTAATGATTATATTCCATATATGCATTAATTGATAGCTATAATTATTTAATACAATGTGTTATATAATTATGATCTATTACAAATACATAATGATTATAATATAATTATAGCATAGTATTATATTATTTTGAGGGCACCCTTGATGTCAAGGGGAGGAAGGACAATCTAGATTTTTGTTTTTTGGGTTGCTTTTTTTTGCAAGGCAATTGGGGTTAAGTGACTTGCCCAGGGTCACATAGCTAGTAATTGTCAAGTCTCTGAGGCTGCATTTGAACTCAGATCCTCCTGATTCCAGGGCTTATGCTCTATCAACAATCCGTTTTTGAAGATTTTCTTTAGGTGCCAATATCTCCTTAGTAGCACAATTGACTGAAAGGTATTTAAAAAAAAAAAGACCACATTGTATCTGTCATTTTATTGATTTTAAGAGCTGTTTCAAAGGCATTTGCAAGTGTATTTAAAATGCAAGAGTCAATTTGCCAACAGCCAACTTTCCCAATGTTCTGGTAATTATCAGCTTCAAGCCAAGCATAAAGCAAGTACACAAGAGTGCTCACTAAAGGTATTTAGGTTCATCGTGAAGTATGCCTTGTGAAAGTCCAAGTAAAAGGCGATTTCATGCCCCAGATATTCCTCTTTACATATGATATTAAACTCATCACATCAAGCCTTGGAATACTATAGGACCTTCTCAAAGAGACTCATGGTCTCTCAAAAGACTAACCATGGACTCTGGTAAAAAGAAAGAGAATGAAGAATATATATTTTCTCAAGTTGAATGGATTGGGTTATCCCCATTACATATGTGATAGACAGATGCTCTAAATGAAAAATGATTCAGGCTCTAAATTGAGCAGGAAGAGTAGACTTGGACATGCTGCTTTTGGTAAACTGTACTATACATTGGGGCTTCAAAGAAAGGTGAAACCAGTTTCTGCCCTCCAGAAGTTCATACTCAAATAGTCATATCAGAATTGATCCTTTCAAAATCCACCATTCTCCTGTTATGTTTCCTTTTGTAACTCCTCCTCTATCAATAAAGAACCACATTTTCATGATTTCATGAATTCAATTCTAATCTGAATTAGAATTAGCAGGCAGGAAGGGGTAAACTTGTCACTTTCCATTGAGTGATGTTGTGACTCATAGGAAGGTAAAAGGAATTGCTTAAAACCATTTAGGCAGTCAAGGATGAACCTGAAAATGAAGCTCAGATCTTTGGGCCTTTCCATTTATTAGACCAATAAAAATCTTAGTTTTTATTTAGGTTAGTCTTACATCAGGCCATTGCCTCATGTGTACCTGTCAATTTTAAGGAAAGTCAAGATAAGTGGATTTTATCGATGTTTGGCATGTAGGAATAAAGACTAACTCAGAGATTTGTTATTGTGTCCTTCCCTATTTCTTTAAAGGTTTCTTTTCTCTCAAAATGCTTTTTGAGAGAGGAAATCACATATGAAAAATTACATGAATTTAGTGTTCAGACTGAGACTTTATTTATACAGCTCAGGAAGTTCTGTTTCCCAGGGTAACCCTAACTTTGAGAATACACTATTCATTAAAAATTGGGCCTTTCCCATTACATGACTGTACAGCCCCTAACAAGTCAACATTCTATTTGAAAATAAGAGTATAAATGTAACACACTTCTCTCTAACCAAAGACTAGCACATCTGGAATTTTCTATGTGACTATGAAAAGAGAGATTTAGAAAGGCACAGGAGGGCTATTTTCTATACTCTGAAATTCAGGACTGGGGTACATTGGAATATTTATCTCCATTAAAGTATATTTTAATAAGTATTTAATGAAAGGAAATTGAGGACCATAGAGAGAATATAAATATGCAGTTTACTCGGAGGGTACCACTACCATTCATATCAAAACCTAGCAAGCAGTGGGTAGGGAAGCTAGATACACCACAAAGTCTGAATTTGTATTCAAGCCTGTTTCCCTACTTTTAAAATAGTGAAAACAATACTTGTCCTTTATTATTCCACAGGGTTTCTATAAGAATACTGCCTCATATAGCACTCCCTTTGGGATGCATAATAAAGGGTCCTTCCCCCTCCTCTCCCTGAAGAACTCCATGAATATATTAAAAGGCCAACCTCCCCTCCTCTGTGAAGGTATAAAGGACAACTGTCTGAGCTCAAGAAGGTCATGAGCCAGGAGCTCATGAACTCCTGGACAAAATTATATCTGGGATAATGTTAAGGCTCTATACCAAACACAGAAGACACAAATTAGAGGTGGAACCAGTTTGTAGAAAAACATCTTTAGACTTGATCTGACATGACTTTAAAAAAGTAAATTACAATGTTCTTGCTTCTATTTTATTTCATTCCTTAAAGAGGTTGCTAAGTTCATGAATGATGAACTATAAAATACTTCCTAGGAAGATATCTAAGGCAAATTCTGGTTATGTGAGTAGATGGGAGCTGTTATGCCTCTAGAGGAAGTGTGTCATCATACATAGGAGGTGGCATCAGAGTCAGAAATATTTGGGTTCACGGCTCACTTCTCTCTGGCTATATGTTTCTAAACAAATCATTTAACTTCTGAGTACTCTAGTCAACTCTCTAAAATGATAAGATGGAGAGAGGATGCCAGCCTGAACTAGTAATGGGAGTTTCTTTACCTAGGAATTCTCTGTATCAGTGAAATCACAGGTCAGTCTAATTTCTCTCCAATGATACAGAGAACATTTATCCATGATTGCCCATCTTATATAATTATTATGCATATCCTCTTATATACCAAGAGGGTGTTCACCCAATGAACCACAATGTCTTCCTCTTCTTCTCCTGATATTATGGAGTATTTGGGCCATCATACTTTATGTCTGTCTGTCTATGTATCTTTCTGTGCCTATCTATGTATCTATCTGTGTCTGCCTATCTATCTATCTATTCTTCTATCTATCTGCCTATCTATCTGTTTATTGAAAAAGTTTATAAGGTTATCCTGGTTAAGAATGTCACAGAAATCTGAAAAAATACAGATTTAATCCATGAATATTGAACACAAATCTAAAATGTGCAGTGTAAATTTGTTACACTTCAGAAAGAATTATTCAAGTTGCATTAAAATAAAATTTAGTGTTATACATACATGTTATATGCACCAGGAAATTTAAAAAACACAAATCCAACCACTATTATAGGCATGTCTGGGGTATATTGCAGGTGCTAAATTTTATAAGATACAGATTTCACAGTCATAAAGAGGAAGAGCCAAATTTTAAACCATATTAAATAGTTTAAGATAAGAGCATATTGAAATAATTTAAAGTTTAAAAGAACAGAACATGATGAAATAAGAAAGAGAGCTAAAATAAGGAAGTTATAAATGGATGAAAAGATTTTTAAAGTTTATACTCAAGGATCTGGATTCAAATTCTGATTCCACCCCAAACAAGGTGTTTTCTTATGGGATCATTTTCCTCATCTACAAAATGGAGATAATAATATCTTAACTTCCTACATGTTTATTGTGAGGATCACATGAGAAAAACACAACGTACCATATCAACATCAACTCCGATTATTTCAAAAAGATCTATCAACTCTCTTTTCATTGGCATGCTAGCAAAAAAGGAAAAATATAACAAAACATTTCTTCATCTGCACCTTCCACTGATACTTAACAAATCCTAGACTCCCATTCATATCACTATTCCTAATCTTTCTTAACTGCACTTAGGATGACTCGAATGGTAAAATGAATTAGAAAATAAACAAGCAAATAATTATATAACTCACATTCATATATTCCTATAAAGTTTGCAAAATACTTTTGCTGATGAGGAAACTGAGGTTTTGAAAGGTTATATATAGATTTGCTGATGTTCTTGCCAATACTTATTCATGTACATGTTATCTCCACCAAGAGAATGTAAACTCTTTTACAGCAATGATGATTTTCTTTCATTATTTTCTTTCTATTCCCAGTGCATGGCACAGTACCTGCACAGCCTAGGCACAATGCTTACTTATTTAAGTAACTTGTCCATAATCCCAAACAAGCATCCAAGATAGGTTGTGAACCCGGGTTTCTGGGACTCCATTTCCCAGCATTTTTCAATACCCCACATAGCCTTGGCCAGATCTACAGAATGTCTCTGTTTTACGCATGCAAGGATTCTAGAAATAAGATAGCAGGTATTATAAAGAAATTTGGGACCAGAATCATAGAATTTGGGGACCTTCGGAAGTTATCTACTCCAGTCTGTATCTAGTGAAACCTGGTTAAAATCTTTACCTGACAAATATGTTCCAGTCTTTGACTGAAGACAATTTCTGAGGAGGAACCCGTTGCCTCCCCAGGTAACTTATTCCACTTCTGAACGGTCCTGATCTATATCTGGCCACTTCACCAAGATTGTTTCAGAGGTGTAAGTGAGGCTGGTAACCTTGCACAGCCCTGCCTCACTTAAATCCAATTCACTTGCTTGTCATGGCATCACCTCCCTGGTGTCATGGTCCTCTTCAATAATGAAGGACAAACCAACAGTCCATTTCCACATGGAAGGTCTTCAAATACTTAAAGGTAGTTATCATTTTCCCTGCCCCAATCTTCTTTTAAATACCCCTAGTTTCTTCAACCAACTGTTGTATGACACCAACCTGGTTGCTGTTCATTGGATACTGTAACCAGCAACCAGAACCAAACAAAGAATTCTAGCTATAGTCTTCCCAGGGCAGAGTAGAAATAGAAATAAAAACAACAAAGACAGTAATTGCTAGTATATATGTAGCACTTTAAGACTTATAAAGTGCATTATATATGTCTTTTTATTTGAGCCTTACAACAAACCTCTGAGGTAAGCATTATCCTTATTTTACAGAAGAGAAACTGAGTCTGAGAGAGGTTAAGTGACTTGATCAGGGTCACAGAGCTAGTGACTAAGGCAGGATTCAAACTCAAGTCCTCCTGACCCTCAGAGCATCACTCTTTTCACCTAGTGGCTTGTAGGACAGTCACTGCCCTTCTCCTGGACACCATGTCCCCTTAAAATTGCATTAACTATTTGGTCCACCATGTCCCACCTTTGACTATATGCATGGTCGATGAAAACTTTTTGATCTGTTTTTTTGTACAGCTGTGATCAGGCTATAATTTCCCTAAGTTGGACTGCTGAATCTGGGTTTTTGAACCCAATTGTAAGACATTTGTGCAAATATGTTGAGTATGTCTTATTATTTTATTCAATTTAATGTTCTATCCTGTCGAGATCTTTTCAGATTCTGATTCTGCCACCATCCTAGGATGGTTCTGCTTTAATAAGTTCTTGCTAAAACAAAATAACAAAAAAAAAACTTAAAGCAACTAATCGACTTTATTGCAATAGTTTTCTCTAATATGTGAAAGTATTGGACAACACATTTGATGGAGACTCTTTTAAATGGGTCATTCTAACTTTTAAAAAATACTTATTTTTTAAATTAACAACAAAAAAATTATTTTCCCCAGTCCTCCCTCTCCTTTGGAAAAAAAAAAAGAAAAGAAAGACAGAACCCTTGTAACAAATGAGCCTAGGCAAGCAAAACAAATTCCCACATTGCCCAGGTCCAAAAGTGTGAGTTTCATTCCTCCATATTTAGCCTATCACCTCTCTGTCAGAAGGTGAGTAGCATGCCTCATCATTGGTCATATGGAATTGTGGGCCACACTTTACAATGTATTATTTATTTCTCCTCCTCCCCCTAGCCCAACCTCCATCTCTGTAAAGACGTACTGACTTTCCTTGGGAAAATGTCAAATCGGGATGATTCATTTCTCACGGTTTCTTGAAAGCATGAGTCTGTTACCTCTTTTAGGGGAGGTCCATGCAAGCTCAGGAAATTAAAGAAATAATACATTTTTCTCACCAGTTGACAAAACCAGAACTCAGGACAGAATATTGAATACTAAATACTACAGGCTAATTAAGGACAGATCCAGAGACTTCAGATCCTGTCTTCAGAACAGCTCCCAGACCCCAGTGTTTACATCACCATATAGATCCAGGCCTTGGTCCCACTTAATCCTTCCCTTCTAAACATTCAATAGATTGTTTCTTGTTTTCTGAATCCAAAGTGGAAATGACTCAGAAGGAAAAAAATATTAACAGGCTTTCCCTTGTGTCCATGCTTAAATGTATTTCTCTAGTGAAACATTAAAAAATTTATAGTTCTAATAGCCTTACATCCTGCACTTCATACAAAAAATACTTCTGTTAAGGAAAGGATAGGTGCTTTTTCTATTTTAATTTGCAGAATGCTAAGAAACACTGTTCTAGATTCTTAAAAATTCAATATCTCCTGAGCAAAACCCAAAACCTTTCAAGTGAGAATGCAACATAAAGTTGCGTTTAATGCGCAGACAGCATGCTGGGAAAGATCCTTGTCCTTTAAATGAAACCTATATTCTAATCTCAGTTTTTCCACTAAATCATTGTGATGTATTGGGTAAAACATAATTTAATTGGATTTAAAGGTCATAGAATCAGCTAGGGGAGACTTAGAGATCATCTCATCCAATGTCCTCATTTTACAAATGAAGCGACTGAGACCCAAGAAAATAAGCTATTTGTTCAAGGTTATACAAGAAACAAATGGTGGAACTGGGAGCTTGAATTAGGTCTTATGAGTAAGTTCAGCACTCCTGCACCGCACTGCTTTAGTTTACAGAGGATATCTCTAGAACCAAAGAAGTCAAGTGACTAGCTAAAGGACATACGGATAGTAAGTCTCAGAGATTCACGATAGTATCGGGATTCAAATCTATTTCTTCTCCAATCATTCTAGGCTCCACTTTCCTCTTTCATAAACTGAATATGAAGTGATGTAAGACAATACATCTATGTGCATTTTAAAGTATTCAATGTGTATTCGCAACAGTTCTGTGAGATGGGGAGGGGTACAAATATTTGTTTTTAACAGCAAAGGAGACTGATGCCTAGAGATAAAGTCAAACAGATAGTAAATAATTGAGCCAGGGTTCAAGTTCTACTAAACCCAAAGAGAAGACAATCTAAAAACCTATTCTTGCCTATACCATGGGTAGAATAATGTAAGCCTGGAGAACTGCAGCTGATGCCTTCATAAGAGTCCCTGTTGACTTACTCTTATTCTAACTCAAATGAAAGTCTATTTTTTTTTTTTGGTTCATTCAGATTCATGGAGTAAACTTAATTTTCTAAACAACTTTTATTCAATCTAATCTAATGTGTGATGCTGAGACAGGAGAATATTTGATGGAAACATACTGAATACAATTTCTTCAATATTCCTTGCTATTCTTGCAAAATAGGGGAATGTATTCTACCATCAGAGGTGCTTCAAAATATATGACACAGCTTAGAGAAATGACTTTGGGGGACAATTAAAGTGTTATTGGTCTGTTGTGGTCTCATAAAATGTCATGATTTTTCAAGATTGCTATTTTCCTTCACTTGCTTTTGCTTAGATCACTGTTTTATGTAACAGCATAATATTCACATGAATTTAATTTTTCAACATTCTCTAAAATGGCACTTTAAAATATTATTCCACAGAATGTGCTGATGTGGTCATATAGGAATGAATGAATACATGGCAAAATGTGACAAAATCATAGAGTTTCAGATATCAGTTGCCATCTTATCCAATTCACATTAAAAAAAATTGGTCAACCAATGTTTTCTTGCAGATCTCCAAAATGGACAACCAATTCTTTCCTGAGGCAGGTAGCCCATTCCACTTTTAGATGCTCTTAGTGTTGAGAATCCTAGTGCCAATGTTCTAGTCTGGTTTCTCTGTATATAAATCTAAAATTATTTCTTTCAGACTTAAACCATTGCTTCTGCTTCTGCCTTCGAGGACCAAACAGAACAAATTTATTCTCTCTTCCAAATGACATCCCTTGACATAATTGAAGAAAATCTCTGTCTCGGTCTTCTGCTTTCCAAGATAAATGTCTTCAGTTCCTTCAACTGATTATCTCACTATGTTCATCCTTCATTACTAAAGAAGACCATGCCATCAGAGAAATAATGACATGACTTGCACTTGACTTTGTTTTGAGTGAGGGAGGGCTGTGCAGGTCACCAATCTCATTTCTCCTCTAGAGCCATCTGAATCCAGTGACCAGATATTCATCAGGATAAGAGAGGATTGTCTCTTAGCAACTGAGTGGAAGCCCTTTACCTTTCTCATTGCCTTCCTATGATTGAGTCCTAGGGAGGACACAGAGAACTGAGAGAGATTAGGGAAGACTTTATTCAGTAGCACTTCATTTGAACCTGAAAAGAGGAGAAGGATTCTGATAAATGGAATCGAGTAATTATGGCAAAAAATCTGCGTGATAATGCTCAGAGGTGGGGAATGGGATACAGAATTCAAAACACAATTACCAGTCCAGTTGCCTGGAATGCCAGGTATTTGGAAGGTTGTAATGTAATAGAGTTCTGGAAAGGCAGCTTGGATCCAAATTGTGGAAGACGTTAGATACCAGGCAAAAGAGTTTACACTTTATCAAAAAGTGCTATTGTTTTTGATCAGGGTAGCAGCCTTAAGAAGATTATTGTGGCAGCTGTGTGGAACATAGATTAGAGAGAATTTCTGTTTAAATGTGTATTTGAGGAAGTACCCATTTCTAACTCAGGTCAGTTGGTTAACTTTCCTCTAAAAATTTTCTTGGATTGCTTTAATTTTTCCTATAGCTCTCTTACTCGAATTTTGAATTTCTTTTTTAAGTTCTTCCAATAATTCTTTTTGGGCTTGTGACCATTTGATGTTACTTTGGAGATGGGGGTGACTTCTTTTCTTTTAACTTCACTATCTTCCTCTGAATATGAAACCAGATCTTTTACATAGAAGTAGCTACGTACAGTCAGGTTTCTTTTCCTTTGCTTACTCATTTTTTAAAGTAGCTTATTTATTAAGCTACCATCCTTGTCCACAGTCACAGCCCAGAATCACTTCTGGTCAGCCCACTAGACCTGACTTCCAGAAATAGTAGAAAAACAAGGTCCAGAATCTTAAGGAAGAAAATAATTCCTTGAAAACTAGAATTGGACTAGAGGAATCGTATGACATTAATAAAATACTAAGAAATAGCAAAACTAGAAAAAACAGAAGAGAATCTGAAACAATTCCTTAGAGAAATAACTGATCTGAGAACAGATGGGAGACAATATAAGAATCATAAGACTACCTGAAAATTGTTATAAAAAATAATCTGGATACAATATCACAAGAAATTTTTAAGGAAAATTTCCCTGAACTTCTAGAACAAGAGGGTAAAGTAGAAATAGAAAAAAAAATCTACTATTCACCTCCTGAAAGAGATCCCAAGAGGAAAACTCACAGGAATGTCATAGACAAGTTTCAGAACTCTCAGATTAAGGAGAAAATATTTCAAACAAAAAGAAAAAACTAATTAAAATGCTGTGAAAAATTTCGCAAGACCTAGCAGCTTCTACTGCAAAAGTCTATAGGTCTTGGAACATTATATTTAGAAGAGCAAAAGAGTTGGAGTTACATCCAAGAATAATTTAACCCAACAAAATTGAGTATATGGAAAAAAATGGACATGTGACAAACTGAAAGACTTTCAAATACTTGTAAAGAAAAGACCAAAACCCAATGGAAATTTAAAATAAATTTTAAACAAATCAAAAAATAACCCAGGTCAGACCTTAACTCTGATTCCCTTGATTCCTCCCACCCACCTCTAAATATCTCTCCCACTGCTGTTCAGTTCAGTTTATGAGCTGTCTCCTCCCATTAGAACGTAGGCTTTTTGAGGACAAGATTGGTTTTCTTCTTGCATCTATTTATATTCCTAGGTATGGAACAGTGCCTGGCACAAAGTGAGTGCTTAATAAATGTTTTATCAATATTTATCTACTAAGGTTACCATTTTAAGATATCTTCTTGAATCACTTCCCCCATTTATTATACTTGACTGTGTTTCAACTTGGTACTGAGCATGTTTTCAAAAGAAAGAATGTCTTTTATTTCCAGAAGATGGAATCATTTTAACTTCTCGCTCTCTACCACCACACTGGAAATAGAGGATTTGTAATAATATTAGAAGAGAAATTGACTTTGGAATCAGAAGAACTGGGTTCAAGTCTCATTCCTGTCTTATTTCCTATCCTATATTTAGCTTTTCTAAATTTTCATTTCTTTAGTGCCATTTAAATAGAAAGCATTATCTCACATAAAACTACCTAGGAGTACACCAAAACCTACATAGAGGATGTTATCTCCCCCTTGACCTCGACTGAGAAATAGAATAAGAAGATAATGTATTATATTCCTATTTTCACTGTGCTCATTTGGAAAATCAAACCTTGGCTCTGGCCCAAGACTCATCGGGATGGCTCTGATGGTATTTTGCTAGCATGTATTTTGAAGAAAAACAAATTAACTGAGAATTGGGTCCCTACAATGTGCAACATAATAATGCATGAGAGTGGTTGCTAAGGAATCCCAGCAGGCAGGGGACGTGACTAACATGCATATGCTATTAGCAATAATACTTCACTGATAAGTTAACTTGTGAACTAAAAATGATCACATAGTATTTTTTTTTTGCTTTTAAAAATATTATATCTTCTTCATGTAGGAATTTTTTGTTCATATTAGATACTAAATGCTTATTGATTGAGAAGAGAAAGGACATTAAGTTCTTGTAGTACTAGAAGTATAAGGTGCTTTGGCCACACATGAACACTACATGTCTGCTTCCACCTCTGCTTTAAATCTATGCATACTCATCCCTCCCCACTCTCACCTAACCCCATGAATATATGCCTTGTAAATATTTGAATATATATTTTGTATATATTTGAATATATACTTTGTTATATATATATATATATATGTGTGTATATATACATATATATATGTATATACACGTTCTTTGCATATACTTATCTAAACACTTGTTTCCCTCAAGTAGAATATAAGATCTTTGGGGGCCAGACACCATGTCATTTTTTGCATCCTCTTGTGTCTAAATTCTTAGCAAATGAAGTTGAATTATAAAAAATGCTATTGACACACAAACTGTCATGAATAAATCTATTGTGTAAATCAATGCTCACCTATAATTGATTCCAGAAAGAACATTTAAATACTATCCAACATGTGTTGAGTGCTCTGAATTTTAAAAGTACTTTGCCATGATTTATCTCCTCTGATTATCCCCATAATGCTTGAAGTGGGTAGGGTAAGTATCAGCCTCATTAC